>OX463856.1:3792963-4010930 GCA_949825065.1 Odontocerum albicorne
AAATGCTATAATATTACAGTTTACAGATATTATCGAATTTACAGAGATTTATCTAAAAGTTATAAATATTCAGTACAAAGTACAAATATTCATGTGAGCATTAAATTGTTTCATGTGAGTATAGTTTTTATTTAACAAAAAAGTTTTTAAGCAAGTTCCTATAATTTTGTGTTGAATATAAATATGTGTATTTTAATTGTAATAATTATTGCCAAATAAATCTTCAACTATAAAAAAATGTTTTTTTTTTGGGGGGGGGGGGGGGGATTAATTACTTCAGATTTAGGGGGCCGTTACATGAAAGTAATTGGGAAGCACTGTCCTAAACCATATAAAAGTCCACTGGTCGTTCGGAACGCTCCATGTATTTCAGGTCGAAATTACCGTCTTCGAAACGCAAAAACCATCGATGAGCTGTCATTTCATTCATAACATCTTCACCGTACACTTCGCAAATATCGCGAGCAGCTTTGGCAGCTTTATTTCTTCGATTGAACGCAAACAGAAAGAGGTATCGAAAATGCTCACTTCCGTCTACTTGACATTCCATTTTGAAGGTTTGTAATCAAATAAAATAATATATGTAACGTAAAAGCAAACACAATATATTGTAGAGCAGAAAATTTTCTTTCGAATAACGTATAACCTTTACCATTTTGTTTTACTTTTGTTGCTCATTTTTAAATTTGGAAAAAACGGACACAACTTATGTTAACACCTAATACTAATCATTCCTTCCTTCCAGCATTTTAATACCACACCAAGTGTACTTATAAGGTTAAAATCGAAGCATTCCATGCTGAGAAAAAATCACTAGATATCCTCCAAAGCTGTACGGCAGACAGAAAACGGAGGTATTCAATACCCTTACATGACAAAATTTGCCGAATTTTACCAATACATCAGAAGAACAAATGTGAAAACCGCGAGTTATAGTCATAGGGGTGCCCTCACTCAGCAGTGGTTAGAAAAAGGGCCGACAAAGATAAAGATGTTAAAATGATAATAATAAAAGCACAACTTTTATAGCACCGTTTAGAGAGCAGTTTATCCTAAAGGGCGGCTATCTTTAATTCTATGTTGGACATTTTTTTCAATTTTATTTCAAAACCTCTTTTGTTTTCACCCCTATACCTACCCTCCTGTTAAACCTGCCTTGTTACGACACTGAATATCTCAGTTGAGAAGATAAAGTCTCTAACAATGTCAATATAACTTGTAAGATGCAAGTTTATGACAAACAGTGAGATAATTTAACAACTGATATATTATAATATATTAATACTTGGAAGCAAATATTAATAACTACAAGGGTTATAGGACAGGTGAACAAAATTAAAAGACAGTTAAAAAACTCGACAGTATATATAGTAGATGCCTTAAAAATAGTCTACGAAAGTATAATACTTGTCGACAGAAAGTTAGGTGAGGATTTATATAACATGTGTTATACCTGTAATGACATATGTTATCGAAACTAGAGGTGATCATCGTCGCCTTTGTCGGGCTTTGCAGAGGATGATCCTTATGTCATTCCAACTTCAATCTTGAGCTGCTTCTCTACGTACTGTTGATGGTTTTTGCTCGGAGTATCAGTCCAATTAAAGGACACCTTAGTCCTTCATCAAATATTATAAAACGGACTTGGGTTATTTAGTTTATATATTTTTAGTGGTGGAGAAAACAACGGTATTAGAGAGAAAAGGATAGAATTTCGTACATATATTAATTTTACATAACATATTTTATTTATTTATTTATTATTACACATGACAAGAAATATACACAATTTGCGAAAAAACAACACGTAATTTGATTTGGACATACAATTTTAATAGATCTGGGTTTGTCGCCTTTCATTTGTCGTATCCCCAGTAAACTAGGCTTTTGCCTGTATCTCACTGAGGATATTTAGCATGAAACAATAAATCGATACTTCTTTCCGATTTTTTATTACACAAAAACAAAACCCCGTTACACGCTCTCATCAACCTGACAGTGACACTCAACTACAACTGGAAACATCTTGCGAAATTGAACTCCTCACACATCATCACTCCAGAAAGACCAAAAATATTCATCCCACAATATGCCGCACACAATCATAAGAATAAAAATTTAAATTAAAGCAAAAAATACACAGAAACACAAATACAAAAACCACCAAAATTAAAACAACAAAAAGAAATCCACACTCACGAACTCACACAAATACACTCACAAACTCAAGTTTTAATACACTTACATTTCTGTATGTCACACACCTTAATATATATATGTATACAGAGAGAAAGAATAGAGATATATACATAAATATAAATATTTTTAAATTATTATATAGAAAGAGTGAACATTTTTTAAATACCTCGAAAGTATGCTAGTAGAAGACCTCGATCCAGAAACCGAAGTCAAGTGCAGAATTGAATCATCTCGTGCAGCTTTTAATAAAATGAGAAGCGTATTCTGCGATGATAATCTAAACTTGAAACTTCGACAACGGTTAGTCAAATGCTACGTTTGGTCAGTGTTATTGCATGGAGTGGAATCATGGACCCTCAAAGTTGGTAGTATGAACTGACTGGAAGCATTCGAAATGTGGATGCCCCGGAGAATGCTACGAATACCCTTAACGGATATGGTCAGCAACACGAGGGTTCTTCAAAGAGCCAAAGTTGATAGAGAGTTGCTGACTAATATTAAAATCCGAAAGGTGTCCTATTTGGGTCATATACTTAGAGGAGCAAAGTACAAATTACTGCACCTGATCATCCAAGGCAAAATGGAGGGTCGAAGAGGTGTTGGCAGGAGGCAAATCTCCTGGCTCCGCAACATGCGTGATTTGACTGGTATAAGGAGCGCTGGGGATCTTTTTCGGGCTGCCAGGGACAAAGATGCCTGCTCTCAGATGAAATTCAACGTTGGGGGGACCTGACATGACACTAGGAAGAAGAAGAAGAGAGAAAGGATGGAGGTATATACATAAATATTAATATTTTAAATTATAATATATTACGAAAATGGGGCAGGGGAATAACGTTGTGATTTATAAGATAAACATTTTAAATAGATAAATAAATATGGGGGGATAAATAAATAAATGGTGTGTTTGTGCTCTTGGCAAAATTTAAAGCCTACCTTTGCGAATAGAGGGACGTCGGGTGGTTCGAATAATTTGTTTCGGTCTGGTGTGAAAGCGGTTCCACGTTGATTGTGTGATCTTTTGTGAAAGAACAGCCCGACCCTAGATGCGTATTCCCTTCCGCAGACATCACAGACATGCGGATCCCGCTGAGCTGGTCACGCTGACCCATGTTCGCAGCATGCTGACTGTTAGTCATACCTCAAGTTGATGAGGTACCATTACCTAGAGAACAGATAGCTCTCCACCTCTCACGATCTTCAGCCACTTCCGAATCCAGTAACTCCCGCATACATTCCTTATAGCACATCCGCTTCCCACCGACTATTCGTTTGCTCGATTACTTCCCCGTTATAGGATTTTAGCGGAATGCTTCTTATTGGAGAGATGATGATAGTAGTTGTTGGTAAATAAATAAAATACGTTAAATCGCAATGCGGAAGGAGAGAGTGAATGAATGTTTTTTTTATCAGTATGTGGGTATTTATAACATTTCAGAATGGGCGCGGGAGTGCGCCCGCGATATATATTTATCTCGCTTCTGTGCGTGCAGAAATGGTCAATTGAAGTATTGTAGATATTGTAAATAGTATTGTGGGTAATAATCTATTTTCGGAACCGGCGAGACAGCGTGATGCGTTCTCTTTCTACTATGGAATGCGGCGCAATGTCCGGCCGCGTCAATGTTTTGGTATGTGACCTTCGGACTGTAAAATATAATCCATCGAGGTATCCAAAGGTCGTTTCGTCGGTCGTTGACCTTATGTGTTGACAATATTTACCGACGACCGCGGTTCCCACAGGATTTTGAGAGCTGATACCATGCGAACGAAGACATTAGAACTAAAGATCTTATGTTTTATAACAGGTTAAACGCTTGAAGATAGAATAAGAATCTTCCATAAAAGAAATATTGATTTCATATATTATGTAAATGGCTTTTGTTTTTTGTTCCGTTCAATAATAATATACGGGCAATTTATATAACGCCATTTAGACAGCAAACTATCCTCGAGTGCGATCTTACTCGGAACTTGAACCCATCATTATTGACATTAAAAATATACAATCCCATATAAAGCGGTGTGATGTTTTCGCAATTATCAAACAACAGATAAGGAGTGAGTTAGTTTTTTTTGCACATACTAGGTTAGTCAAAAAGTTTTGAAAGCGGAAATGAAAATACATTTTTTTTGGGGGAAATCACTTTTATTGCTCAGTATAGTCTCCCATAAGATCAATACACTTGGACCAACGATCTTCCAACTTTGTTGTTCCATCAAGGAAGTGACTTTCTGGAAGGCCTGCAAAATACTCCTCTACGACGGCTATAACCTCTTCGTTTGATGAAATATGCTTTCCACGAAGGAATTTTTTGAGGTGTGAGAACAGCCAGAAGTCAGAGGGAGCTAAATCTGGCGAATAGAGTGGATGCTGCAACAATTCGTACCCCAATTCACTGATTTTCGCGATGGTTTTTTGAGCTGTGTGAGCAGGTGCATTGTCTTGATGAAAAATGATTTTTTTCTTCTGCAAACCGGGTCTTTTTACAAAAATGTTTTCATCCAACTGGTCCAAAAGGTCACAATAATAATCAGAGTTAATTGTCTTACCAGTTTGGAGATAATCTATCAATAAAATTCCTTTTGCATCCCAAAAAACTGACGCTAACACCTTCTTGGCCGATTTTTGGACACGAACTCGCTTCGGAGTCAAAGTGCCTGGTTTACACCACTCCTTAGCCTCTTATTTTGATTCAGGATCATGGTGGTAGACCCAAGTTTTATCCATAGTGATGAATCAATGCAGAAAATCCTTTTTATCCTTTCGAAATTGCTCCAAATGTTGCTCAGAAAGTCGCATTCGAACGTGTTTTTGTTGCATTGTTAGCAAATGCGGCACCCATTGTGCACACAGTTTTTTGAAACCCAAAACTTCAGCCAAAATATGCCATGTTGTTCCATGTGAGATGCCTATGGTGTCAGCTATCACATCCACAGTCGATCGATGATCTTCCAAAACCATATCCTGTATTTTCGCTATGATTTCTGGTGTTGATGCACTTTTTGGACGTTCTGAGCGTGGATCGTCTTCAACGCTTGTACGGCCACGCTTAAACTCCAAAACCCATCGGTGAATGGTTGGAAATGAAGGAAAAGACTCCTTTAATACTTTACCATCTTTGCATGGATCTCAGTAGCCGATAAACCTTCCAAAACAAAGAATTTAATCACTGCACGATATTCTGATTTTTCCATTGTTAAAAAATACACTGACACGTCAACTTCAAATGGCTTGAAAACAAAGAATAAATTGACAGATCGAAATGAAATTTTGGGTAAGTTCTAATGAAATATGAAATATTAAACGTAAACGTAGAAATTTTGGTTTTTCTACTGCTCCATGATGTCGCTTTCAAAACTTATTGACTTACCTATTATACGTCAATTTGACAACCTTCGTGGTTTATCGATAGAGCTAACAAATATTTAGTGCAAATCTGAGTGGAAGACGTGGTAAAGGATTATCGAATTAAGTGTAATTGATTCAAGTGTAAGATAGTTTGAAGGAAGGACACGTAAAAAATCAAAGAATTCGGAGGAGGTGCATGGATATAGAAGAGGCTAAATATGTGTGTCACGATATGAAAGTCTGGCGCTTTTTCCTCTCTGCCTACCCTGACAGGTAGATGTCGTGATGTTATGTATGCATATGTCGAGTTTATACTCGTATCTTACCGAACGAAAATTTTATAATACATCGCTGATATAATATGAGAGAAAAGCGATCCATTCTATTTACTTTGCAAATAAAAATATTACGCCATGATGAAGATAAATTTTAAAAAAATCAATATAAACACTTTGGTCTAATGTAAGTCACTGAACGCCCATCGTCCTGTTTTGAAGTTCAGTCTCAAACTGTGTTTGCTTTTAGGTATTTTTTTCATTAGAATATAAAGTTTTATCGGCGTTTAGTAGCTGCCAGACACAAACTCAAGTTTCTGATATTCGCTAGATGTAGGCATACCTGTAAAAATACATGCATACACACAGGCATACTTAAGTAATACGGTATATAAAATTACTTGAAGATGTACATTGTAAGATAAAAACATTAAACATTAAAAAAAGTATTCATAGCGAATTGCACAATACTGTCACTAGAAAAAGTATCCATAGATAATTGCACAATACTGCCACTAGAAAAAGTATCCATAGATAATTGCACAATACTGTCACCTGGAAAAGTATTCACAGCGAATTGCACAATACTGTCACTTGAAAAGTGTCCATAGCGAATTGCACAATACTGTCACTTGGAAAAGTGTCCATAGCGAATTGCACAATAGTGTCAATTGAAAAAGTATTCATAGCGTTTTAAAAGCACTTCATTTTAAAAGCACAATACTGTCATTTGAAAAAATATTCATAGCGAATTGCACAATACTGTCACTTGAAAAGGTGTTCATAGCTAATTGCACAATACTGTCACCAGAAAAAGTATCCATGGATAATTGCACAATACTGTCACTAGGGAAAATATTTATAGCGGATTGCACAATACTGTCACTTGAACAGTGTTCATAGCGAATTGCATAATACTGTCATTCGAAAAAGTGTCCATAGCGAATTGCACAATAGTGTCACTTGAAAAAATATCCATAGCGAATTGCACAATACTGTCAATTGAAAAAGTGTTCATAGCGAATTGCGCAATACTGTCACTTGAAAAAGTATCCCTAGCGAATTGCACAATACTGTCACTTGAAATTTTTATTACACCGATCGAACAACTGTTTCTCTAGTTTATATATATTTTTTTTTCTCAAATCTATCATACGGTCATTTGCTGTTGTATCTGCTAGATGTGATTTATTTTTATGTTTGAATTTTTAAAGTAAAATGTGTTTTATTAGATATTTGAGTATTTTGGTATTACTGAATATTTATGCAAAATATTTCATTATAAATAAAGTATATTTCTTGATGATTTTAGTCAATGAAAATATATTTTTCACCATCTTCTTAACCTTACATTCCACATACCAACTTCTTTTTTTTTAATGTTTAATCTATCAAAAATAAAGCGTTCAAATCCCGAGTTAGAGCGTCTTTGAGGATACTCTCTTTATGTATGTATTATTCTCAAAGGACCTACAACATCTTGTTCATCTTAAAGTTCTTTTTTGAAAAAATCCATAATTTACCTAATGATGACATTGTGGCGGTCGCCCACTCGGCGTTCATACATACGGTCAATGACCGATGAAATGACCTTCGGATTCCTCGATAAATCTAAGTAAACAAGTCCGAAGGTCACACGCCGGCCATTCATCCCATAGCCGAGCGGACCGCATTCCATACTAGAGAGAGAACCCACCACGGCTGTCTCGCTAGTTCCGTATTTGAATGATACCTACATACAACAATTAATCGTTTTGCATTCACAGAAACGAGACGTAGGCATATCGCGAGCGCACATTCTAAAAAGATATAAATACCTACGTTACTAATAAAATTGGACAGACTCTCTTTCCGCATTGCGATCTAACGTGTTTTAATATTTATCAACAAATCACCATCATCATCTCATCCCTTGAGAACGCAAACTCCTAAAAAATCATTGAATATGTGAGAAACGGTAAAAAAATGTTATACTTGATCTTAGACGAATATAGCGAATTAACAAAAAGCCTCCATGTGAATGTAGCTTTGTATTATAAAGCCAGCTCCACACGATACTAATCTCATCCACATGTACCGCTTAATAGCACGTTTTAAGAACCGAGACAGAAATTCAAAATATCCACTAATCATATTGAATCAATATTTTTAGTTAATGTAAAATATACGAAAAATACATGCATAGGTACTGTAGGGTACCCACGTCCCTATATTGTCAACATGCAGGGTCAACGACCGATGAATCAACCTCTGGATATCTACAATTGTCACATACCAGAAACGTCAACACTGTTTACACGCAAATAATATTTACATCGCATTCCAAGGTAGAAAGAGAACATATCACGCCGTCTCGCCGTTTCGACAATAAATATCCTACCCACTGTAGTATCCGCAGCGCTTGCGACCACCTCAGCACGCGCAGGAGTGAGATCGAGATATACCGCGGACGCAGTCACGCGTCCCGTTCTGAAATTCTATATATACCTACTTATCGTTGAATAAAGAGCACTTGTTATTATTCACTTGACCATTCATCGCTGTTTACTATTTATCGATTATTCACTCTCACTTTTATCGCATTCCTGAATAGACGTATTTTATTTTAAATACAAACAAATCAAAATCATCACGACGTATCAAATTAAGCATCCCGCTAAAGTACCATCACGCTGTTTCCCTGCTGGGATAGTTAGGAATCTTAGAGCGCCAAACTTTCCCATCTCGTCAAAAATATTTCGCTTATTCAACATCTATACACTTTCTCAAATAGCTTCTACGATATATATCTTACTTCTAAAATTTCCTTAATTGCCAATTTAATTCATTTGATCCAACCATACTTTCCGTGGTCTTTATCTACTACGCTTTCCATTAATTATTCATTAATTTGTTCCAAGTGACCAAACCATTTTACAGTGCCCTTCTTTATCTTATCCAGCCTTAAGTTCACATTCCGGACTCACGTTCGTTAACCATATATCACGTTTGATATCGGACTGTTACAAACTACTCGGTTTTATAATGAGAATATCAAGAGAATTTAACAGTGCCGATATCCTACGAAACTTATATAATTATCTAATTAGAACCAAATTAGAATATACATCTACAATTTGCACTCCTCATCAGCTCAAATATAAAAACAACATTGAACAAATACAAAAAAAAAATCCTCCTATATCTATGGTACAGAACAAAGGGCGATTACCCAAAATATGCTCACCATGTCGAACTTCTCACGGTGTGTAGCTATAGAAGCCTCGAAATAAGAAGGTAACAATCTATTGCGATATTTCGACTGAAGGTTTTTCAAGGTTGCTTTAACTGTCCCGCGATTCTAGAAGCATTAAGTTTATATGTTCCTAATAAATATAGCCGTGCAAGAAATCACCCTCTGTTCTACATACCAACTTACAGGACGAATATCATGGCTAAACACTCAATCACGCGTGGTATCGAGATACTGAACCAACTGAATGACACTGTTAATATATTCTCGGTACCGCCTAGCAGTATGAGAAGAATCCTGGCTGATATTCTTCCTAACGAATAAGCTAACGCTAGAAGCAGACCCTCTTTGTGAAACAGGAGAAATCCGTGCAAAGTGGATAATTTTTTTTTTAAAACTCTTGTAGTTTCGGTCTATATTCTATCATACCTTGTCACTCCATGTATTTTTCTAAGTGTACGCATTTTCACAGCATTTATTCGCCTCTTTTCAGTATTTTTTCATGCCAACATTTTACTCATATACAACGAAGCTGGTACTATAAAACAGTATTAAAAAAAATCAACGAAACCCTTATTTTAGTTACCTTTCTTTCGTTTGTTTCTTTTCTTGGAAACGTTATTATTACTTCAGTCTATAATTTTACCCCCAGATATTTCTAACCTCTGTGGCCCTGTTGGTAAGAAGCTGTCTCAAGGGTTGCGGATTCGATTATCGTTTAAACCCAATATTTTAAAAAGGGTTTAGATCTAGTTTTAACTTTGCCATCCAAGGAAAACTTTTTAGCATATGGTTAAAAATTTGAAACCTTTGAATTATACGAGTACATTATTTTAACTTTGTGTCCTTTTATTTGTTGAAAGGTGGGAGTCAAATTAATTCGTAGTGTAATTACACATTCATACAATAACGCTATTTATGTGTCAGGTCAAGCAGATAGGATAGAGTGCCAGAATAACGTAACTCGACACAAATATATTTCGCCTCTTCTACATCCATACACCTTCTCATACAATTACTATGAACTCTAGGACTTTTACGTTATTTTCTTTCAAAATATCAAACACTTGATCCAACCATAATTTGATCTTCCTCTTTAACGCATTTCACTCACATTTTCACTAAATATTTGTTTTGGTGGTCTGTCGGGTGTATTGCTATGTGGCAATCTCTTCCGACGAACCAAAAAGAGGTTAAAGTGACTTCAAATGAACAACAAACAGGAATATTCATGTTTTTTAATAAATGTATTTATTTACCACTTTTATTGCAAATACAATCTGGCGGGATTATTGCCAGGCGGCAATCTCTTCCAACCAACCATACAAAAGTAAATGAAGCAAGTTACATGGTCGCATAAATCATTCAAATGGCTATCCATCCCCACGAAATTCATAAACACACCCAAACATTCCTTTTCATATAAAGTGTGATATCATCAATCAAAGGAAAAGGAATGGACCGTGAAGAGGAAAGGTAAAGAAAAAAAAAACCGGGAATGAACAGGTTATATTACTGACTAGAAATTAAAAGTTTTTTCAGTCGCTTCTTAAAGCATGCCAAAGATGGAGCAAGTCTTATATTGGTTTGTAACTGATTCCAGAGTCTCACTGTATGGACAGTTAAGGACAACGTAAAAAAAGAGGAGCGGTGTTCCAACGGGAAACATTGCAATGATTTTACTAAGAAATAACCAATTTAAAAAAAAAACTGATTTTTATTATTAACTAACAAATAAATATTTATTGTTTAAAAAAAAATAACGAATCAGTTTTTCTACACATTCACTCCATTCTTGAACTTCGTATTTTTTGTTTTTTTTTTTATAAAAACAAAAACATACATTTAACACTTCCTGTCCTCCTCTTCTGTAAGGTCACACCTTAAAATACCCTTCTCTTTGTTTTAAGCTGAAAAAAAGATTTAAATTAACCCCCCAAAAAAAGGTCAAAAATTAAGCTTTTAAAAGGATAAAAAGAAAAGGTATTCGAGAAAAACACGCGCAGCTTTCACGCCGAGGTAAAATTTATTCGTGACAAAAGTCAAAGGATCGACGATTATTTCTCAGAGGTGCTTTGGAGTCAAAAATAAATATAAAAAAAAATTTACTTTTTTTCATTTTATCCTCAAAGCAAACCAAATAAAAAAGATTTTTTTCCTTTTCCTTGCTTTCTTGCTAACTTTGTGCATGGGAGTGAATCGAGGGCGTGACAAAATACTGAAAGGAGCTAAGTAAATGCTATAAAAATAAATACGTGCACTTGAAAATACACTTATGACGAACTAAAATGTATGCTAGATAGAATACGGAATTCAGTGATTAGGAATGAATGTGATCTTAAGGCAGATATTTGGAGTTATAGAAAAAAAATTCCTTTGAGAATTCGATTGAGTTTGATAATACTAATTAGAAAAAAGCCCTTTATGAGAATTTGATCCATTTGTTAGTGTCAAGTAGAAAAAGCTCTCTGTAAGAATTTTATCAATTTGGTAGTGACAAATAGAAAAAAGCTCTCTGTAAGAATTCGATTCATTTGGTAGTGCCAAGTAAAAAAAAGCTCTCTGTATGAATTTGATCCATTTGGTAGTGCGAAATATAAAAATAGCTCTCTGTAAGGATTTGATCCATTTGGTAGTGGCAAATAGAAAAAAGCTCTCTGTAAGAATTCGATTCATTTGGTAGTGCCATGTAAAAAAAACTATCTGTATGAATTTGATCCATTTGGTAGTGTCAAATATAAAAAAGCTCTCTGAAAGAATTTGATCAATTTGTTAGTGGCAAATAGAAAAAAGCTCTCTGTAAGAATTCGATTAATTTGGTAATGCCAAGTAAAAAAAGCTCTCTGTATGAATTTGACCTATTTGGTAGTGCCAAATATAAAAAAGCTCTCTGTAAGGATTTGATCCATTTGGAAGTGCCAAGTAGAAAAAAGCCCACTGTAATCATTTGATTGATTTGGTAGTTGTAGGTTTTTTCAAACTCTTCCTAATTTCTACTATATTCATACTTTTTAATGGATTATTGTTGTAAACATTTCAATTTTTCATCACTCATTCTTTCTAAGTGTTCAAACGTCAATATTTCTTTTTTTATCTTACCCACTGCATATGGTTTCAATCAGTATTAAAAACATTTTCGATAAATACATAATGGAAATTTCAATAGTCAAGCTATTGTTAGATTTAAACTTAAGAAAGGGAACTGCGATGCGTCTCAAACGCGTGTATGAAAATGGCTGGTGTTGTAGCGTGGAATACTCTACCTTTTTTTATTTTTTTATCCACTTTGCACGGATGTCTCCTGTTACACAAAGAGGGTCTGCTTCTAGCGTTAGCTTATTCGTTAGGAAGAATATCAGCCAGGATTCTTCTCATACTGCTAGACGGTACCGAGACTATATCAACAGTGTCATTCAGTTGGTTCAATATCTCTATACCACACGTCACTGAGTGTCTAAGTCTTTAGGAAATATGGGTGGCGCATGTAGCTTTAGAAACCATTTAAAGAAAACTCTTTTTGGGGGTCTCATCAAAATGTATGATATGAACACTACAATACACATAAAGCCAAATGTGTTATTATCACAAATCGGAAGACCTACGTAAGTAATTTTTCTGTGGCTTTCTTATCAAATATGTTTTTCGAAACATATGCAGATACGGGGAAGTTCTCAATGTAATGGTCACAGCCACTACATTCCCATCTTTACACTCAACACATGTGTGTATACGTATATATGTACAATATATACTCTTATTTATTTTGTAGTGTTTTGGATTTGTCGATAATTCTTTATCTAATTGCCGCAGCCACCACCTTCTTATCCTCACTTAACTAATAAATGTTTTGTTTCGTAATATTTTTAATCTGTCAACAATAAAAGGTTTAAATCCCAAGTAAGCGCTCCCTTGAGGAGAGAGCGTTCACTAAACGGGACCATGTAGATTGTCTTTTTTATGATTATTAAGTCCGGATACTTGATTAATCGAAGCAAAGAAAATTTTGTCTCCCAGCACGCTCTTCAATCGTTCAATTCACCAGTTCAATTCATGTAGAAGTATACCATACAATTAAGACAAAATACATTTCAAAAACGGCGACCATCCAATCTCCAAGAATGAGTTTTAAAACAAAATTGATAATTATTGATTTGAAAAAGAGCTCTTTATAAACTCCCAAGACTGTATTTAAGGAAGCCTCGCGACAAAGCTTTAATATTCACCGCGAGATATATTATATTAAAGAATAATACAAGCACTGAACTGGGATATATAAGCTCTGCTAAGTATCGAGATATCGACTCCATTCTTCATAACGACTGAGAAAAGAAAGCGAAATATCACTTCCTTCCCGCCGTCGCTCATTTAGACGCCATTTGCCATCTTACAGCAGAGCTTCTCAAAATAAAGTGATCTGAAAAACCAATATAATATTACGTTCTTCAGGTGAGGTGAATGGCCGCGCGGTAACGCATTGGAGTTTCGTGCGAAAAGTCACTGGTTTGAACCCCGCGCTGTGTTATTCCCCTCAAATGACACAGGCATTTTTTCTGCCTAATATTTGAGGATATAATAATATATTCTACGCCACGCTATCATTTCGATTTCTTCATTTTTACCGCGTCCAAGTTTCGTTTGCATATCCAAATTTGAGATCACGTTTACATTGTGAATGGCTTGCTTCTCTTGAAATTTTCCGATCAGTTAACATATTGTATAACCTTTGTATCATTCACTCTATTACCTGCTGTTTCTTTTAATACATTGTTAACGGGAATGTTTATTAAAATACTATATTGTTTTTTAAAAATATTTAATAAAAATATGTGTTTATTAAAAAAATATCGCATGATTATCCTATGTTAACACGCTTCCACGATACAAAAATCCCCAGGTTGCTTTTCTTTCTCTCCCAAAAATAAGACGACATCCAAGGCACAGTTGGTAAGACACCTCACTTTCAATGTGAGGGTTACGGGCTCGATTTACGTGGGAACCCAGATATTTTTAAAAAGGTTTCTAGTCTGGTTTCCAATTTAGACCTGTTACAACTTTCTCGCTGGTTGAAGAGATCGCCACGTGGCAACGATCCCACCAAGTTGAAATGTATACTCGTATAATTCAATAATAAATTTCAACTTTTCAATATTCATATTCAGTTCATTTTTATACACTTTCTGTTACCACTTATATCGTCGTTGTTACCATTTGAACCTGACATCCGTACTCCACACTTTCTATTTTAATACATTCACACATGTATCTGTTGTTTTACATTTGGTGGGCTTATTGCCATGTGGCAGTCTCTTCCAACCAACCAAAAATATATTAAACAGGCCTTAAAAGAAAACTAGGAAAAACATTTTTTAAAAATTTAAAAGTTAGAAGTCAAAAAAAATTTAGAAGTCAAATTTAGAGAGACACTTTACAACTAAACAAACGTCATTTAGAACTTAATATCCTGTCGGTGATGCAAGGAAGAAAGCGGTTGAGGAACTTCAGAAGAGTCAAGAAAAATCAAGTTCCGTATTTGATTACTGAATGCAATCTTCCTACAATTTTAATATTGCAAGTTTTGTGGTTAGTCAAGAGATTTCTAAGAGAGGAAAAGCATACACAGACTGCGAATACATAAAAAGTTGTTTTATAAATGCATCCGAAGAGCTATTTCGGGATTTTAAGAACAAAGCAGATATTCTAAAAAAATAAAGAGTTACCATTGTCTGCTAAAACAGTGAAAGATAGAACAGTCAAAATGTCTTCGAATATAACCAACCAGCAAGTCGAAGATCTTAAATTGGTTTCAGCTCTATCAATAGCAGTTGACGAGTCATGTGACACAAACGATACAGCACAAGTTTCACTTTTCGTACGATTTATTTCATCCACAGGTCCTAAAGAAGAACTTTTTGGATTATTGCCACTCAAAGGTGAAACACGTGGAGAAAATATTGCAAATGCTGTAATTGAGTGCATTGAAAAATATCATATTCCACTCGATATAATTGTGTCAATTTCAACAGACGGAGCGAAAAGTATGACCGGCGTAAGAAAAGGGTTTGTTGCTATTTTGAAAGAAAAAATTTATCACGAGATACTTGTTTACCATTGCATCATTCATCAAGAAGCGCTTTGTGCGCTGACATTTCCAGAAGAAATTTGCAAAGTTATGGAATTGGTGATTAAGATTATCAACTCGTTGGCTCCCATGCCATACAATAGCGTGCCGAATTTTCAATAAAGGTAAAGGTAGGAAAACCATTTAGACAGTCGATCAGAGCGTGGTTGTTATTGCGACAGGATTTTGAGTTCGGGATGAATGACGTGTGGAAAAGATTTGTGTAGGCTCGTGAGTGTGGGTTTCTTCTTGTTGTTCCCACTAATCCCACACCCCCGCATATCTAGTTTAAAGAATAAATAAAAAAAACAACGGATACCTTACTTACAATTTAATTTTTATCAATAAATTACATCATTATTAAGTATGATATCAAGTATTCAGTGTACCTATAGTTTAATTAAGACTTAAAACTTGAATAAAGTTTATTAAATTAATAAACAGTGTACCTACCTAGTTTTAAGTTTAAGTTTCACAAATTTAGCTCTCAAAAGAAATCTCATTCGTTGTACTGTTGATATTTGGCTCTTTTGACTAATGAGTTGGTCGACCACTAAACTAGACTAAGGAGGTCGTCATATAAAAATACAAATTTAATATTACACGGACGTCAGGTTGAGAGACATAACTTCGCTAAAAAGGTTCCGCGTCGCGGCGCTAGATGGCCTTTTATGTGCCGTATAACTGCAGGTCTCATTCGAAATAATTCCAACAGAAATCAACGCCGTTTATTTTTATACATAGCGCATTCTTAATATAATTTAT
Organism: Odontocerum albicorne; assembly: GCA_949825065.1. NCBI lineage: Eukaryota > Metazoa > Arthropoda > Insecta > Trichoptera > Odontoceridae > Odontocerum > Odontocerum albicorne. The sequence goes on from OX463856.1 coordinate 3,808,905, forward strand.
GTGATACTAACAGCGTGGTTACAAACCTGATTAAAAAAGATTTTTTTTAATAAGTAGGCAATCCATCAAAACGAAGACTAAATGTACTGTCAAAAATGCAATTAATCAATCATTGGTTAAATCTAAGTCTAGTTAAATACTCGTAAAATTTTTAAATAAATATGTTGTTAAGTTCAGGAGGGTCCTGCTCCAGTATAACCTCAATTTTAGGTATTGACTGTGAGGCTGGTTTTTGACATTTTATCTTAAGTATTATTTTTGTAATTTGCTCTATAATTTCGTACTCTCGTTGCCCTTGAGTTATACTAAAGGCGCAATTAGACTGAGGCAACATTGAACTACATGCGACATGTTTCCTAATGTTGCCTGTTCCTAGGTGTGCGACTATGTGGCACAAATTTTAACAACGTCGCATGCGGATTTTGACTCCCCGAGTCGCATGCGCTTTGTCGTCAATACGTGTAGCATGCGTCTTAAACAATTCCATGGAGGCAACGTCAGTTTGGTATATCATGTCTTTACAAACAATCGAGGGCGTTGCATATTTGGTAATAGTTTTGAATAGTAGAAAAAAAAAGAAAGGCAAGGTAATGGAGAAGAGAATTATATGTTTGTAGTTAAGAAGCTCAGAATGATGAAAAGCTGAACGCAAATTCTGGATTTTTTTTCACATTGATTACAGTGCAATCGTATTTACTCGCTAACTGCTTCAGTTTATCATTTTTTATCCTGTTGTCTTTATAATCACAAATTGTATTATTCCATAACTCCGGTGAATTATGATAATCTTCAATAAAAAAAGTAGTTTTACCAATATTCAACTCCATGTTGCACGCTACATGCCACACCGATCCGCTGACTTCGGATAACGGCGACATTGTTCGATATGTCAAAACATGTCGAGAGGTGACGCATGCGCCCCGGCAACAACAATCAACATGTAGCATGCTACACAGATACTTGCTTCTTGTCGCTTCGTGTTCCTTCGATTGAAAGACTGTGTGTAGCATGCGTCAATGCCGCATGCTACATGTTGCCTCGGTGGAATTGCGCCTTTATACCCTCGAATTTATTATTTCCTTTTCAAGTATTATATTTCTAATGGTTTTTGATTAATTTTGTTCTTTTCTTATTATATTTGTTTTATAGGTGACTTATTTTCTTATTTTCAATGTGTACAAAATATCTTAAGATTCTTTTTTGTATTATTTATTAATTAGTTCTACTATAGAATACCAAACGATTGTCAAGTATACCAAACGATTGTCAGACCCGCACTCCTCTATGGATCCGAATGCTGGACGATGTATAACTCTTACTCTAGGCAACTAGAAACTGCTGAAATGCGCATACTAAGATGGTCAGCTGGTGTGTCCCTAAGAGACAAAATAAAAAACTCACGCATTCGTGGAAGCCTAGGTGTTACAGACATCAACAGTAAGATGGAGGAGAGGCGATTGAGATGGTATGGGGACGTTGGACGCAGAGCACCCGATCACATTGTGAACCAGGCAATCTCCATGGATTTTCCTCGAATAACAACCAGAGAAAGACCAAAGAATTCATGGGTGGTGCAAAAAGATAACCTGATGCAGAGGCACGGCCTGGGGAACGTAGTCCGGGACAGAATAGCATACAACCTGAGGACGAGGAGAGCTGATCCCAACAGTCTTCGCAGACAGTGAGTTGAGATGGAGCCAGGGAGAAGAAGATTAATTAGTTATATTATATTCGCACCGAGGAAGAGGTGGCCAAATGATGGGTGGAAATAATTTTGCGCCTTCGACACGATAAGCCAGTCATAATAATAATAAAAAGACAAGTTATACAGCAGTTTTTAAATAGCAGGCTCTCCTCAAATGCGCCTCAACTCGGGCGCTCCATCAAGGTTTTGAAAAACTATTCCTGTTAACCAAAGCAATACTTGCTTAAAAAACATCGTCACTAGCAAATGAGATTCCGAATTTTGTCAGTGATGTAGCTAGCATTATTGTTTTGTACCCAAATAACCTGGAATCCAATCCTTTAGAGTAAAGAAAAACGAATTTTATATTGCACTTTTGGAGCAATAGCTTTGTAGGGACTACGGTCGTCCCTGAATATTGTCAACATGCACGGTCAACGACCGACGAAACGACCTTCGGACATGTCCAAAGGTCGCATACCAGAACATTGATATTGTTTACCCGCAAATACTATTTACGATACATTCCACAGTAGAAAGAGAACGCATCGCGTTGTCTCGCCGTTTTCGCCAACAAATGATCTACCCACAATATTATTCGCGACGTCTGCAATATTTCGATCGACCACCTCGTCACGCACAGAGGGAGATAAAAATATATTGCGGGCGCACTCACGCGCCCCGTTCTGAAATGTATATATACCTACTTACCGATAAATAAAGCATCACTAATTATTAATCATTTGACCATTCATCACTGTTTACTATTCATTGATTATTCACTCTCACTTTCCGCATTGCTAATCGACGTATTTTATTTTAAATACCAAACAATCAAAATCATCAGCACGTCCAACAAGGACGTCCGCTAAAGGTTTAAGGAAATAATTTCTTTAAAGCCAAATCCAACTGAAGAAATTAGGTAACGATAAAGATACCCATCGCATTTCCCATTAATATTTGACATATTACATAGAGAAAATAAAAAGCTTTTTTTCGTTAAAAGTGTCATTATTCAGCCTGTAGATCCGTAAGAGGGCAATATATTGAAGGTGGTGATCCTATCGGAGTGGGGTGTGGGAGTTCTTGGGAGAAGAAGGAAGAGTGAGGCGAGACCTCTCTACAATTATTATGGCTCGGATTTATATCACGTTCAGAGTATCTCTCTTTATATTCATTATTAAGCTTCGAGAAATATAAATTTCTATCACATTTAATAAATTTTAAGTTGTTGGTTTGCATTCAAAATTGAACAAAACGTTTTTCAAAAACTAGTGTTGAATAAATTTTTTAAATGTTATATTTAAGACTAAAAAACTTTGAATATAGTTATTTATTCATATGGCCATCATCATCATCATCACCATTGTCAACCAGGGTCGATCCACTGCTGGATGAAGGTCTCCCCGAGTTGACTCCAAATAATTCGGTGTTTTGCTCGTTGGTACCATGTGATGCTGCCATGCTTTCTGATTTCATCTATCCAGCGTACCTTCGGTCATTTTTTGAACCTTTTTTTTTATTTATTTATTTTTTTTATTTTATTTTTATTAAACAAATAATACATTGTACAAATATTTGTCAAGACTATACCTACATACAAATTTATTACTTTACTGATATTAATTATATGTTATAATTTATGAACTTACCTAATCTTATTTTCCTACATATCATTTTATTTTTATTTTTTTACAATCTTAATATATGATTTCTTAGAAATAATTAACACCTACATACTACTTATAACTAGATAACAATTCTTTCACTAATTATTTAGCAAGAACAAGTCCACCCGTTCAGGCTACTTGTATTACATCACATTCACTCACCTTCGTCGTCCCAGCTAATACTGTAGGTGGACTAGTCAGGCAATAGATTCAGGAGCCTGGGCTTATAACGGAAGGGTAGGCCGGATTTACTCTCGTAAGCCCCAAGGGCAGCGACTAAGGGATTACTGTGTTTTTGTTGACTTTTATAAAACTTCACGGTCCAAGCGAGGATGTGGTGTTGTAGGGTTTCTTCTCGCTGTCCGGCGTGAAGTCGGGTAAGCTTGGTTCTGGGATGGGTGTTAAAAGATATCTTGAAGACCTATTAGGTACGATTGGAGTATTTCGGATGTCCATCAGCAATCTGACATTCTGACTACGTGTCTTGCCCAGTGCCAATTCATTTTCTTGCGCACCCTTAGTACGTCTTCTAATTTTGTTTTGTTGCGAATACAGGTATATCGTTTATGGTATCTTTTAATACGAGTACATCCCAACATGCATCTCTCCATACTGTTTTGTGCGGTCTGGAGCTTTTGTGTGTTCTTTGGTATGAGCATCCATATGTCACAACCATACGTAAGTACTGGGAGAATACATTGGTTGTAGAGCTTTTGCTTTCACTGGTTTTAGATTCATATGGTAGCCCTTAATTTTTCCAAAATGGAATATTGATCCACGGTGGGAACAAATTGGTCTAAAATGGATACACAATGATCCAATCTAAACATTCTATAATCTAAGGTTGACATTGTATGTTCTAACTTGGATATGTCATAATTCAAAGTTTGCACGAATTGGTCTATGGCTAACATGAACATGTTTTGGTATAAGATAGCCGCGCTTTGGACTAAGATCAGCATGCTATAATCTAAGATTAGGACGCTGTGGATTCAGATGAATAAACTGTGGTTCAAGGTTGGCACGCTATAGTATATGGTATGATGGACATGCCTATATCCAAAATTGGCATACCATGGTAATTTTTTTAAATGTTTTGATATTAGGAAGCCTCAATTTAGATTAAGATCGGTATACTTCAATCTAATGTTAGCACGCTATGGACTTAGATAATTAAACTGTGGTTCAAAGTTGGCACGCTATGGTTTAAGATGGACTTGTATCAAATATTGACACGCTATGGTGTAAAATGGACCAGCTTAAGTTCGCTATTGGCCCGCTTTGGTATAAGATGGGCATGTTATGGACCAAGGTTCGTAGGTTTTAACCATGGACACAAAGGGATGAAAATAAAATAAATAAAATAAGGTATTTCAGTTATAATATACACAACGAAAGTGTCATACAATGTAATAAAAAATAGCACCTTCTTGATAGTGCAAAAATTAGAAAAAAAAACTATATAAATAACTGTAGATTTTTTTCATTTGCCATTAAATTCAATGAGAAAAAATAGTAAAATAGTAGAGGGATCCAGAGAGTTGCCTAATTCACCCCCAGTCAGATTCACAAAGTATAGCTTTCAGTTAATAATGGACCCCTGCCCCAATTCCTCTTAGGACAGTCTACCCGTATTAATTGCATCGAATTGAAAATGCAAATGAACGTAGCGATGCAATTGTCCCGGGGAATTGTGTTTCTTTCACTCTAACATAGTGTATTTTCATGTAGTTAAGTTTATTTCTTGATAAACACATTTTCGTTCAAGCTAATTATTTCAATGCTAAAATTTATAAGTTAAAATTGCTAAGTTATATATTAAAATTGATAAAAACATATTAATTTTAATTATTTTAATCAACTATTTTGTAATTATTTATACTGCTTTTTGTGTTTACGTGTAAGTTTATGATGAAATTTTGTGTCTACATGTTAGTTTAGGATGAAGTTTTGTGTCTACGTGTTAGTTTATGATGAAGTTTTTGATCAGAGATTGTTTATTGACCTTGCCAGTTCACCGCTCCTCTTTTTTTACGTATTCCTTTACTGTCCATGCAGTGAGACTCTGGAATCAGTTACAAACCAATATAAGACTCGCTCCGTCCTTGGCATGCTTTAAAAAGCGACTGAAAAAAACTCTTAATTTCTAGTCAGTAAAAAAACGTGTTTCATTCCTGATTTTTATTTTCCTTTCCTCTCCACCATCCCTTCCTTTTCTTTTGATTGGTGATATCTCACTTAATATGAAAAACAACGTTCGGAGAATTATCCATCTTTATGGGGTTTGTGGGCATGTGCTCTTCTATGTGTTTATGGATGTAGTGGGGATTAACAGTCATTTAAATTATTTATGCGACCATTTAACTTGCTTCATTTACTTTTGTCTGGTTGGTTGGAAGAGAGTGCCGCCGGGCAATAAGCCCGCCAGGTTATATTTACAAAAAAAGTGTTAAATAAATTTCTTTTGCGATTGTCTCAATAATTTTATTATTTTGTTTTTTATATATTTGTTTGTTTCAACATTTTTCATGATCTTTTCAACCATTTCAAATCTTTTTAGAATACAACGTCCAATGGTTTTTTTTATAAAAGTCCCTAAAAGCAGTATAACTCGTATATGTCCTTGAATATTTCAAAACCCGTATAATATTGATTGGGTGCTTTCTGCTAATACGCGTCCATTTGAGCTCTGTAGCTTCACTACTCCAAGTCCAACTCCCTCAGGTCCAGTAAACTGCAACTTCCTGATACTACAATCCCGCTCCAAAGTGGAGCAGGCAGACTAATTAATACCAACATCCAATGGGATCCCCCTGCCTCCACCCTATGCCCCACTCTTATTCAATAATGTAAATCATCGTCAAAACACAAGTATACTTCTCCATATTGTACTCGTAACAAAATATAGGGGTGGCCACTGAAAGACTGAATAGTTTGAAAAAGTCATAACTTGTTCATTTTTAATTTTTTTTTTCAAGTTATAGAATTTTACTACCCCAATATATTCAGCAGCGCCTACAGTACGCTATTTGATTTCAACACCTAGCCAGAGATAACAGCAACTTTTTGAACAACTTGATAATGAGTGATGAGGCCCATTTTCATTTAAACGGGTACATCAACTAACAAAACAGCAGATTTTGGGGTACTGAGAATCCCAAGGAATTACATCAGCATCAATTGCATAGTTTTATGGCTGAAAGAGTTATCAGCCCCTATTTCTTTGAAAATGAGGAAGGTCAGCCAGAAAGAATCAACGGGGCCCTGTATAGGACAATGCTTGAAAAAAGTTTACGCCCAGCCCTCGAAGATATTCAGGAGGTATGGTTCTAACAAGATGGAACTACTGCGCACACTGCCAGGGCGACGATGGTAGTGTACGCAGTACAGCGATGTGCATCCTTCAGCCTTTCATAGGTCACCCTATCTAAATGTTTTTATCAAGGTGCGTCTCGCAAATCGTTTTTTTTTCTTAAATAATTTTTAAAATGCAATATCCTGACCTATACGGAGTAATTGAATGAAATTTTGGAAGTTATGTGAACACTGTTCAAAGTTCATAACAACTTAAGTTGTTCAAAGTCCATACACAAAGTCCATAACAACTTAAGTTGAATGTGTTACTGTCACATATCGGAAGATCATCAAAGTTATATTTGTAGTTCATCTTCCGTTGATAAGTTGTTTGCGGTTTTCTTACCAAATAAGTATTCATTAACATATGTGTAAAGTGGTGCGGAGAAATGCCTCACATGTATAACAACCGCAGTCACTGTTTTCCAATTATCATAATTTTACTTAATTTTGTTAAATCACAATTTAACTTAATTTTATTTATTCGCCTTCCAATAATCACAATGAAACTTAATTTTGTTATATCACAATTTAACTTAATTTCGTTATTTGCCTTTCAATAATCACAATTTAACTTATCTCGCGTATTTTATCCAGATGTCTCAGAACAGTCAATAAGTCTAATGAGACAGCAAATATATGCTGTTTTTATTTTGTAGAGCTACGTAAATATTTGAAAATAATAATAAATTATCAAACAAAAACATTCGATCCATCTATCGTGACTTCCGTGATAGCCTCAGACGACCTCTCTCCATCCATCTCTGCACTCCATGGATTGTAGGGTATTTGTTAAGAGTAGTCCAGTGGCGTATCTCGCTTGGTCAATCCAACGCATGGGGTTTTTTTTTTATGAGTCGTCCTTCTACGTTTCCAATAACTACAATCCTCTCCAAACTGTCTCCTTGGTCACGAGCCCTAAGAATCGGAGGACTTGTCGAAGACATATTGTCGACAGTCTGTTAGTTTACCTTGCTGTCCATGGTATTTGTTATATCGTTCTTCAGCATCGCATTTCAAATGTATCTATTTATATATTTTACCAGACACTTAACTAGGCGCATTATTGTCGTGACGGTGATTCATTTATAAATTCAAAATGTCAACAATCAGCACAACATTTAAATGAGTCACATATATTTTTCAAGACTACAAATATAACAATTATATCAATTAAAATAATTATCCCCGTTTAAAATTAACTGAAAACGTCTAAAAACTCCTTCTAAATAATTCCACACCCATTTTCACTTCCACGTAAGCCTCGAATAATTTTTCTATTCCACGTAAGCCTCGAATAATTCGTCACGTGTAATCACTGTATTGTGACACAAAATTAGCGAAACAATTATTTAAAATTTCTCTCAAAAACTTTCTACGTTAACCCTTTCAATTCAAATGTGTAATTACGTGTTTTTAATTAAAGCTCTCTGAGAATTTTCTAAGAAAACTCCCTCCTGCTCCTCGAGACTTCTTCAAGAAGTATTCTCGCACCTGAAAAACTTGCCAATTAAGAACATGGGTTGAAGAATAACTTAACGACAAAAACAGTGTTCTGCGAAAGTGTTAACTTGTCATTGTGTATTATTTTACATTTTCGTTGTATACATCACAACGTGGCAGATTTATTGATCTCTTTCAACCAACTTGAAAGATATCCATCATGAGGAAAGTACAAAACCATACTAGATTTTTTATTTATATTGACTAGTTTATGTTTATTAAGATATGCAATATAGTGCAAATGTGAGTCAAAGGCAGAAGAAGCGCTATAAGGACAGTTTGCGAGAGTCGCTTACTTCGTGTAGAGCGCCTGAGGACTGGAAGCGGGTGGCTCAGGACCGTGAGGGGTGGAGAGCCATATGCTATCGGGCTGATGGCGTCTCAGCGGCTAGATGTGTGAAAAATAGTCAGCGTGCTGCGAACGTGCGCCATCATTGCCAGGCGGCTCAGCAGGGTACACATGTCTGTGACATCTGCAGGAGGGAGTGCGCATCTAGGATCGGGCTGTTTTCTCACAGAAGATCACATGATCGACGTGGAAGAACGGTTCAAGATTGACGTTGGCGTGGCGAGGGGATCCTCGACTACGAGGCCCGGCAACGAAGAGAAGAAGACCAATAAACGTATGGGTGGATCAAGTTAATTATATTTTGAAAGAAGGAAATTAAGAAATTCAGAAAGATCGTATGAGTTTTATGAGAAGGTGTATGGATGTATAAGACGAAAAGGATTTGTGTCGATACAAGATAGGCTGGCACTCTGTCTTCTCTGATTATCCCAATAGAGAAATTTCGTGATGATATACTTGTACGTGTGATATATCACACGTACAAGTATATCATCAAACGTGAATTAAACTAAACTATAGTTTAATTCACTTGGCGCTTTGTCCATTCTGCTTATCCCGACAGGGAAATGGCGTTATGGTATGTATGAATAAGTTCTTGGCTATATCATATATGTCATCTGGGCACACGCAAATATATGAAAAAATGCGTATTTCACGGGAACTTCGAATCCCACGCTTATGTTTTGATTTCCAGTGCTAGCAAATATTCCAAATGAATCAACTGGCTCTTATGGAAATAAGATAACTATAGCCACTTCATCTCACCTTCTACTCATCAATCTAGAAGTATCTGGTGCATATCACCGATAAATAGCAATCCAGTTGGACGGAATATACGTAAAACACAGGCACCGACGATCGGTGATCCGGCGGTGGGGTTTTCTGGTTTTCACTACTGTGGAGTGAAGTGGTAAAGTCTGGATTAGATCAGATGCAGAGTGGACCGTAGTGCAAACAATGTGCACAAGTGGAGCCCGGTAGAGTCGTTTTTCTATGAGTATGGATATATCCAAACAATGGACCACATCGTAAATAGTTACCCATTGTATGCGTTTCTTAGAGGTGTGCAGGAACAAAATAATAGAATATGGTACGCTATAATCTTGTTGGAGAAGACACATTGCATGTGAGAGTCCCATACAAAAGATATCGAATTAAAAAACGCATGTGTTTTGTTCGCTTATGTCAAGCATGTACTCGTTCTCGCATATACTTGTAGCATGTTTCGTTAAACATTGAAAACTTAAAAAATAAACGTTAAGTATTATAAAACGGGTGAAGCAAGGATATTTTGTATTACCCTAGTAGTTTAAAATTTTAAACACTTTATTGTATAAGAACTAGGCGACTTTATTGCCAGGTGGAAATCTCTTCCAGCCAACCAGACAAAAGTAAACAAAAGAAGTTATATATTGTAGTTCATGAAAATATCTCTTATATTTTTTATTTGGATACATTTCTCGAACAACGTGTAGTAAATAATAACAAAAAATGTGAGATATCATCAATCAATGAAGTGCATGGCCGCACGGTAACGTGCTGGACTTCCGTGCGGAAGATCGTCGATTTGAACCACGCGTTGTGCTACTCTCCTCGCACGACACAGTAACGTTATCCACCTAGTGTTCGAGGGTATAAGGATACTTATGACTTCGGTCGTATCTATTCTTTAAAAAAAGAGGAAAAAATAGTGAAGAGAAAAAGAAAACCGGGAATGAATCACGTAACGCAACAGAAAAATTGTGTGATGGTATGTAAGCATGTAATATGTTAATATAATTTTTAATTTAACTATTAAGAGAGTATTATTTTCCTAGATAATAATAGTCCACAACAGAATTTTAGTGCCTGTTTTGATGTATTGAAGGGAAATTTGAATAAGGAACGAGATTAAAAAGATTCGAATAGATACTGTAGAAATCCGTGTACTTACAAAAATACCTGGGGTGACAATGTATGACAATATTCGGAATGACGTGAAAAGGGAGGAATGAAAATTTAAGTCTGATGTGTTAAGTATAATGCAGAAGAGTACTTTGAGATGGTTTGGAACGAGATTAAAAAGATTCGAATAAATACTGTAGAAATGCGTGTACTTACAAGAATACCTGGGATGACAATGTATGGCCATATACGGAATGAAGTGATTAGAGATGAATGAAAATTTAAGTCTGATGTGTTAAGTAAGATGAAAAAGAGTACTTTGAGATGGTTTGGAACGAGATTAAAAAGATTAGAATAAATACTGTAGAAATGCGTGTACTTACAAGAATACCTGGGATGACAATGTATGGCAATATACGGAACTAAGTGATAAGGGATGAATGAAAATTTAAGTCTGATGAGTTAAGTAAGATGAAGAAGAGTACTTCGAGATAGTTTGGGCATGTAGAATGAATAAATTAAGAAAGGCTAATAAAACACATATACATGTATTGTGCAAATGTGAGTGGAGGGCGTAGTTAAAGACGAACGAAAAAAGTATGGTTAGATTAAATGAATTATGTTGTTTATAGTTAAGGCATTAACATTGTGGAGGTTTAAAGACATTGTAATTTATTTTTAATAAACACTGTTTATTCCACTTTTTTATGACGGTATAGCCCTACCGGTTTCAAGGCTTTCACCTCATCTTCAGGGGAGCGCAAACAAGACTAAATGCTGTTCGAACTGGCACCGATATACACGCTTCAACGGTTGGGGGCTGGGGGGGGAGGAGGGAAGAAAAAGAAAAAGAAAAAGAAAGAGAAAGGCACGGGACAATTATTTACCCAAAAGCTCTCCGCTCTTGGTATTTTTTTAAACTTTTATCTTAGTCTAACTATTGTGTCAAATTGTTTCACAATGTTATCTAACATAATTATTTCTTCAGTCCATAACTTTTTTCCTCAACCTCTAATTAGCTTATTTAATATTCGATAAACTTAAATAAAAACATTGTTCCGTTCTTGCACCCAATCCCCCAATCGCTGAAGTGACAGGAGCTTTCCATATAATAGGAGCTTTTCCTAGAGGATTATCTTTCTGTAACTGTGTTAACCTTTTAATTAGAACGAATCGTTCATTAAAATCCACCCTCCAGCTCCAACTTAACTTAAAAAGCAGTGACGGAAGTGAAACATGACTTGGGAAACTGAAATGAGCTCAATAAATGTTAAGAAAAGAGAATAATACATGAGGTGACAATGTATGGCAGAATTCGAAATGAAGGGATTAGAGATTAATGTAAACATTAGTCTAATTTATTCAGTAAAATGACGAACAAAACTTATAAATAAATAAAGAAAGACTTGATAAATAAAGATCAACAAAAGTATGATTGGTTCAAGATAATGATATTTCGAAGAAGGAAATGAAATAAGTCTGAGAAATTGTAGGAGCTGTATAAGAATGTGTATGGATACAGAAGAAGCGAAAGATGTTAAGCATTTTGTCTTTTTTACCTCCCAGATAAGGGCAAGGATTGTGGGTGGCCGTATTCTAGCGGTTAGCATTCACGCGATGGAAGCGGGCACCCCAGGTTCGATTCCTGGCGGATTGGGTTTCACTGTTTTACACTTAGACCATTTTACATCAGATTTTATATGTTGCTGTGGCTAATAAACAGTAAATTGTGGTTATTTTTGTGTTGCTTAATAAAAGGAATATTAAGGAACACAAAAATTGCGCTATATAAAACTCTGCTTAGTCAAAAGTCGTCTTAATTAAACCGTCACATCAACGTATCGTTTTGTCTACGAGTATATCTGGTCCACCATGAAGTTCATTCGAAGAGAAAAAATATTAAATCTAAAAACTGTTTCGCTAAAATATAGTAGCATACGAGTATCAATGTCGATAGTAATTTTAATAGTTCTCTTTTGTAATGACAGATGCTGCATTATTTTATTTTATTTCTTATAATAATTAGGATGCGCGTTGTTATAATAAAATTATACGATGGAAATAATTTCTTCTTATTCACGTCCTGTTGAATAAATAATAGTTGCGGGTGAAGATTTTATAATTATAACATGCAGCTGTCAGTTGGTATGTCGGGGCGATAATGTTGTGTTGATTGCAGTATTTTATTTGGGAATTTTATATAAAATGTTATAGGAGAAGTAAGTAGTCGCTCAGTGAACATTTGTTATAGTATAATATTAATCTAATACTATGTGATCCGGCTTACATTCGATTTGTTTTCAATCTATGATTTCATTAATAAACTAATAAAAATGGCACGGCCTTCTAGGACGATCAATATATCGCATTGTTTTTTACATACGGGTTTTAGCGTTCAAATAAAATATAGGCAATTTTTTTTGTCTTCAAGTGCTTCTCAAAACTGCATATGTCACCTTGATGCATTTAAAGATCGATTTAGTTGAAAAAATATTATCTCTTGTATATGTCCGAGAAAATGAACATCAACAAAGATCATCGATCCATTAAATATTACATAAATACAATACATACCATCACACTATTTCCTTGTCGGAGTAGGCAAAAAGGCCACACTTTCCTATTACTGCGCACATCCCAAGTCACGTTTATATCCACACATAAATGAAGAACTTTTTTAAACTGCTTTTTAATTGATTATTGCAGTCTTTTTATCTTTTTTTCCTACGCTGAAGGAGATTTATACATTTGCACCTATCTGATTCCGTCTTTCATATTTTATTTCCAATTTGTTTTTCAATGATTTGTCTTTTATGTTTGTATTTTTTTGCGCAGTGCGGGCTGTGCGCCTGTGGACGGCTCCGTATTGTGTTGGTAACATGATTTTATACGATTTAATACCTGTTTCTTTCTGATTGTATTTTATGTGATTATTCAAAATTACTTTTATTTTTACACAACTGGCTCTTTTATTATTATTATTATTCTTATATTTGTTGTCATAAATTAATAATTCTCATACAACTTCTACTATTTCTTTTACTTCCTACGTTTGTTTATTTCAAAATATAATTCACTTGATCCAAATATACTTTCCATAGTCCTCCTACTCACATTTACACTGTACGTTTGTTTTGTTAGGTTTTTGAAAATACGAGTACATCAGACATTTTTTATTTATTTGTCACAAAGCACAGTTTTATTATAATATTGTACATAATAGTATATAAAACTAAATATTCGTTTAGTTTATACCATAATATTGGTTATTTTAAATATATCATGAGAATTTGTAATTTATTTTTATCAAACACTGTTTATTCCACTTTTTTGTAACGGTATAACTCTACCGGTTTCAAGGCTTTCACCTCATATTCAGGGGAGCACAAACAATATTAAATTATATTCGAATTGGTACCGATATACACGCTTCAACGGTTGGGGACTGAGGGGTAATGGAGGCATGGGACGATTTCGGCCAAGAGCGGAGAGATTTTTGGGATATAACTGTTTACAAGATGTTCGGATCGGTGTACTGACTTAGAAATTTCTAGGGCCTCTAATATGTCCAATTTACTTCCGTTACTAATGTTATGTAAGAATTTGGAATCGTCGATAGAAAAAGTATGGTTTTCACGGTGACAATGATTAGCCATTTCAGAATAAATTAGAGGATTTGTTAAGGCGGATTTGTGTTCACGAAATCTTTTTTCAAACGATCTTCCTGTCTTCCCTATATATATAAATTATCACAGTCAGCACATAAAAGTTTATACACACCACTGTTGCTAAGTATTACATTTTTGCGTTTCCCATTAAATAAAAAGCTGGCTTTATGTATATCTAATTTATTTTGAAATGACCAATCATAAAACCATACTTTTTCTATCGATGATGCCAAATTCTTACATATCAGTAGTAACGAAAATAAATTGGACAGATTAGAGTCCCTAGAAATTTCTAAGTCAGTACATCGATCCGAACATCTGGTAAACAGTTATATCTCAAAAATCTCTCCGCTCTTGGCCGAAATCGTCCCATGCCTCTCTTACCCCTCAGCCCCCAACCGTTGAAGCATGTATATCGGTACCAGTTCGAACAGAATTTAGCGTCGTTTGTGCTCCCCTGAAGATGAGGGGAAAGCCTTGAAACCAGTAGGGTTATACCGTTACAAAAAAGTGGAATAAACAGTGTTTGATAAAAATAAATTACAATATCTTTAAACCTCCACAACGTTAATGCCTTAACTATAAACAACATATCATGAGAATCGTTTGAAGAGTAGTTATCAATTTGCATTATTTAAGAAGTCTGATATTTTTCTATAGAAAAAATCCAAAGCTTTCCATTGAAGAAAGCTTTTATTCTTCCAACGTTTATTTTTTTCCCTTAACATTGTTTTTCAAAGTACGACTGTAATAAAGTACGCCAACTTTCATTTTAAAATTCTTTTCCCTTTTTATCCTTTGCAGAATAAGATCCTCATTTCTGAGACCATATGTAGTCGAGGAAATAAATGTCTCCCAAAATCCTTTATCTGAAACTCATTGACCCTTTACAGGATCTCAGAGAATGGTTTCCTTTCACTATATCCTTTTGATAGATACTTCAGTATTCCTTTATAATCATCCACATTTATTTATCTAATCCTTGAGATCTCCTTTTTTTCATATTCTTCATTACAAATGAGATAATCATAAACTTTAACGAGACCAATTTCCTTTTTTTTTCACAAAACATTAAATTGCGACCTTTTGTGGGTTGGATGGAAATTCGCCTTATAAAATCGTTTTCTGCTTTGTTTAACAGTCAAATTTGATCGATTTGTCAGGACACACTTTTACCACTCAAGTTTTCGTAATCAACACATTTCTCAGTGTGAATTTGCAAATTTTAGAAAATAAAATTGAGAAAATATAAAAACTGTATAAATGCATGCATTGACTGGAATACATGGATAATAATGTGTAACATAATAATTTAGGATGAAGTGTAAGTTAAGAGTTAAAGAAACAGAAGCATATGTTTGAAAAAATGTATGGATGTGGGAAAGGTGAAGAAAGTGGGTTGTAACAGGAAAATATGCCATTCAGTCTCCTCTACCTTTCCAAACAGGGTATCAGCTTAAAGAATTGCATTGAAGACAAGCCTTTGCAAGAAAAAAATATGATTATTTATGAACACTGCACACATACACTACCCTGCACCTAAACACGTATCGAAAGATCTATTTCTTTGAAGTTCATCTTCCCTTGGTAAGTTTTATGTGGTTTTCGTACCGAAAATATTTTTGTTAACATATGTAAATGTGGAAAATAATCTAATCTAATGGCCGCAGCCACCACCGTCCTGTCTTTACGCTCAACTTATGTACATTTATTTTGCTTTATTTTTAATCTATCAATAATAGTGGGTTCGAATCCCAAGTTAAAACACCCTTGAGGAGAGTCAACTCTCGACACGTCGCTTTACATATTGTTTTTCTATTATTGTTGCATTTTATGATATATTTATCCTATTACAAATGCAATTATTTTCCTAAGCCACTCTGAAAAAAGTCAAATAAGCCACACTCGTGACAACCATATACCATATATATTATATGTTATGTATACTACAAAAAATAGAATAAAATTAATATTTATTTCCATTTCTATTGCTGTCAACCTAAAATGTCAATTTTTCCATTTTTTCCAGAGAATTCTTACGTATTCCTAAAATCAACCAATTAGAGGTCCCTTTAAGGGTCCAAAAGTTTGGTCTAATGTTTAGTTTTAACGGTAAACAAGCGCACGCCCCAGTTTCAATTCCTGGTGGATTTACTTCAGGTCAGGTTTGTAGATTCAGAACATATTTATTTTTAATTTATTCGCTTGAGAATACAGTTTTTTTTCTAGTCATATTAACACTTATCTTTATTTATCAGGTGTTAACAGAAGTCCGTTTTTTTTTTCAATTTAAAAATGAGCACCAAAAGTAAAACAAAATGGTAAATGTTATACGTCATTCGAAAGAAAATTTTGTTTGCTTTTACGTTAGATATATTATTTGATTTGATAACAAGCCTTCAAAATGGAATGTCAAGTAGACGAAAGTGAGCATTTTCGACACTTCCTTCTGTTCGCGTTCAATCGAGGGAATAAAGCTGCCAAAGCTGCTCGCGATATTTGCTAAGCGTACGGTGAAGATGATATAAATGAAAGGACAGCTCGTCGATGGTTTTTGCGTTTCAAAGAGGGTAATTTCGACCTGAAAGACATGGAGCGTTCCGGACGACCAGTGAACTTCGATGAAGACCGCTAAAACCATATTATTCATGAAATTCTTTCTTTCATTCATAGCAAAAAATACAATGCTATGTAACCTGTGGCATTGGAAGGGAATCGTCTACAATAAGCTGACCTCACACAACCAGACGATCAATTCGAAAAAATACTGCTCGCGATCGAACCCATTGAAATCATAACTCAATAGCTTCGAAGGACTTTTTATTTCATGAGTATAAAAATTCTTCCCCAGAAAAATACAAAGTTCTGGGAGTAAAGAATTTTCGAGTTGCCCAAAAAATGGCGTTAGGGAGTGGAGCAAAACGGTGCATACATTACATTACAGAATAAAAGTATATCTAAATATGAAAAAAATTCAAATAACTCTCCAGACATCCCGATATATCCAATTGTCTGTCTACGTTAAAATAATAATAAAAGAAACAACGAAAACGCCTATTTTATCTGCTGTCATTGGATTGTCAATTATAAGTTGAAGCAATTACGGATAAAAACTCCTAAGCGATATTTTTTCATTGAATTTCCAGTGGAATAGAATAAGCCTTAACAAAGGGGAAAGATCCATACTTAAACAGAATAATGAAACTGAAAAAATACCCAAATCCTCTTTTGAAAAGGCTTCATAGGAGAGGGAGCTAATATGAGATGAAGCTTTTTGGGCTGACTCGCTACAGGAAGAATGGTGATTCAATTGTCATAATCGAATAGTTGAAATAATATTTCCTACGATAGGAAGGTTTAATCGGCTACAGACTTTCTTAAGACAATTTATATAAAGCAATTTTGTGGCGCTCTAGCACAATATATTTTTTTGATAAGAAATTATAAAACCATATACCAGGTCTGTAAATATGAAACCGGAATTTGCTCATAGATGGCTCAAGTTGTCAATGTATGGACTCAAACCGCGTCATTGGCGCCTTTTTCATTTGTTAACATTTGTCAAAGACTTTTAACTCACAACAATACAAGTTTAATACAACTACATATGTTTTCATAGCGTTGAACATGTCTGTTTTTGTACCTGAAAACTACGATTTGCGGACAGCATTGATTTTCTGTTACCATTTGAAGAAAACTGTTGCAAAATCGCATCGAATGCTTGTCGAAGCTAACGGTGATCATGCTCTTGGTAAATCACAGTGCTTTGAGTGGTTTAAAAAATTCAAAAGTGGCGATTTTGATGTGAGAAACGAAGACCACCGACGACCTCCGTGGCCTGGTGGTAAGAGTCCTGTCTGCCGATCTGGAGGCTGCGGGTTCGATCCCCACTGGAACCCAGACTTTTTTTAAATAGGATTCCAGTCTGGTTAACACTAAGGGCCTATCAAAACATATTTCTGGTTGGTTGGAAGAGATTGCCACATGGCAATAAACTCGCCTGGTTAAAAAAATATAAATTGGAAGATGCCGAATTGCAAGCATTGTTGGATGAGGATGACGCTCAAACGCAACAACAACTCGCGGATCAATTATATGTGACACGAAAAGCCGTCTCCATAAGTTTGAAAACCATGAGAAAGATCCAAAAGGTAGTAAAATGGGTTCCGCATGAACTAAATAAAAGACAGCAGGAAAACCGAAAAACCACTGCGAAGTACTGCTCGCCAGGTACAAACGAAATCATTTCTCCATCGAATTGTGACTGGCGATGGAAAATGGATATATTTCGAGAATCCTAAGCGTAAAAGATCATGGGTAACTCCAAGCAAACCAGCGACATCGACTGCATGACCAAATCGCTATGGACGCAAGACAATGCTGTGTTTGGTGGGATCTGTTATTCAAATGTAAAATATATATGATAGATATAAATTCAAATGAAAAAATAAAAGACTTGTCAGAAAGTGAATCAGCCAGAATTCGAACATGGAGCGCCCGCTTACATATCGTGTAGGCTAATCGTCAGATCACGGCCGTCGACATTGCTTGCTGAAGTGCAACAGAATAAAACAATATAGGTACAGACGTGTTTCATCCACAGGATGTTTGACAATTCTACTCGATCATGTCCAAATTAATAACTCTATATATCCAAATTAATTACGCGGATATGCTGAAGAGCGTAACTGGGAGACAATATTGTCTCTGGCCTCAGTTATTGCACCTTCGTGCTATGAACCACTGGTCAGTAATTCGTATTTCTCCTGGCACGTGTAAAAATACTAGTTCACGTGGACAGACCACAAAACATTAGTTTGCGAGTGTTGGTCCCAGTAGAATCTTCAACCAGAGAATTATCTTTTTTAACTTAATTTTTTTGGGTATCATCGGGAATCGAACTATGTAATTAAGCCAACGTCTTATCAACTGAGTCTAAAAGGGTCATCACAGGCAAATTAGCCTGAACGTCACGAAAAGTGAAACGGTGTTTTATTATTTTATTATTATTAAATTATTATTTATTATTATTAAATATTTTATTTATTAATAAATTACAATATTATTAATTATTTTAATATTAATTAATATTATTTTAACATGATTAAGCGTATTACAATATATTATTATTAAAAATATTATTCATTATTAAAATTATTATTACTTATTATTAAAAATAATGTTTTTTGTTATATGTTGTATTATTTTTATATTAATATATGTTACATTTATTAATATTATTTTATATACAATGATTTTATTTATTTTAATATTTATTCATTATATAATTTATATTTAATACATAATTATCACCATCCTCGGTTCACCTCCAGCGAAAAGAGAGAAAAGAAAGAAAAAGGAAAAAAATTGCCTCCTGCTAACACCTCTTCGACCCTCTATATTGCCTTGGATGATCAGGTGCAGTAATTTGTACTTTGAAAGAAGGAACTGATGAAAGTTAAAGAAATCGTAGATGTTTTAAAAGAAAGTGAATGAATGTAAAAGAGGTTTAGGATGTGTGTCAAAATAGGAAAGTATGGCCCTCTATCCTCTTTAACTACCCCGATAAAGAAATGGTGTAATAGTATATATGTATCTATGAATATGTGGCGATCGCACACTCGGATACTGTGGGCATTCATACATACGGTCAATGACCGATGAAATGACCTTCGGATTCCTCGATAAATCTAAGTAAACAAGTCCGAAGGTCACCCGCCGGACATTCATCCCATAGCCGAGCGGACCGCACTCCATACTAGAGAGAGAACGCACCACGCTGTCTCGCCGGTTCCGAAAATAGATTGTTACCTACATACAACAATTAATCGTTTTTGCATTCACAGAAACGAGACGCAGGCATATTGCGAGCGCATTCTCGCGCGCATTCTAAAAAGATATAAATACCTACGTTACTAATAACATAAAACAGACTCTCTTTCCGCATTGCGATCTAACGTGTTTTATTATTTATCAACAAACCATCATCATCTCTTCCTTTAACGACCGATTCCCTAAAAATAAAAAGATTCAAAATAGTTGACAGCATCAGTGGACCATTTCCAAATTTTGAACCAGCTCCATTTTGTACTATATTCTGTGAAAAAAGAGAGATGAGACTAGCTTTTCGGCACGGGATTATATGAGGTATAAAAAGAAGGATTACTCGGCTTTGTGCACTTTTCAAAACTAACCTTCCCGGCAAATATAATTAAAATAATTCGAGAAATCTATTGATCCCGGATTTTTCATGTTTTTTTTTCAAATTGTAAAAAAAATATACTTACCTGATTTTGGAAAAGTCGAAAAAAATATACTTACCTGATTTTGGAAAAGTCTATCACTGATTATATTAATTAAATTATTATTTAACTTTTGATGGTCGCTGCAAAAAAAAAATTAAGTAACTTAACAAAAAAAAAAAGACACACAAAATCAAATGAATAACAGCAACCAAGAAAACTTCATAATCAAAATGATAATCACAACTGAATTGAAAAAGCATCAGAACTTGAACACACAATTAAAAAATAAAAACATTTATACATGCACACACTCTTATCATTACGCCTTTTCCTTGTCGAGGTAGGCAGAGAAAACACAGCACCATACTTTCCTTTCTCGACACACATCCTTAGTCTATTCTACATCTATACACCTTCTCATATAAATTCTACGAGTTCTCTAACTTTCCACGTTTCATTCTTTCACAATATTATTCACTTGATTCAACCATATTTTTCTTGGTGTTCCACTAAAATACCGTCCATTCAAATTTACTCTCTAAAGCTGGATTTTTTAGTTTTTTTCGTTCATTCGTTCCACATTCCTAAACCGTCTTAACGTATACTTTTGTATCTTACTTCACACATTAATTTATACACAAAATATATTGCACTTCTTCTTCTTCCCAATGTCATATCAGGTCTCCCAGCGTTGAATATCACCGGAGAGTAGGTATCTTTGTCCCTGGCAGCCCGAAAAAGATCCCCAAAGCTCCTTATACCAGTCCAATCACGTATATTGCGGAGCCAGGAGATTTGCCTCCTGCCAACACCTCTTCGACCCTCTATTTTGCCTTGGATTATCAGGTGCAGTAATTTGTACTTTGCTCCTCTAAGTATATGACCCAAATAGGACACCTTACGGATTTTAATATTGGTCAGCAACTCTCTATCAACTTTGGCTCTTTAAAGATCCCTTGTGTTGCTGCTCATATCCGTCCAGGGTATCCGTAGCATTCTTCGGTGGGTGCATCCACATTTCGAATCCTTCTAGTCGGTTCATACTACATACTTTGAGGGTCCATGATTCCACTCCATGCAGTAACACTGACCAAACGTAGCATTTCACTAACCGTTGTCGAAGTTTCAAGTTTAGAATATCATCGCAGAATACGCTTCTCATTTTATTAAAAGCCGCACGAGTTGATTCAGTTCTGCACTTGACTTCTGTTTTATGGGTCGAGGTCTTCTACAAGGATACTTCCGAGGTATTTAAATTTTTTCACTCTCTCTTATCATAATATGTTAAGTATTTTTCTTTTGATAATAATAAAAGCGTAATTTATAAAGCATCATTTAGTGAGCAAACTCTCCTCAAGGGCGCTCTAACTCAAGATTCGAACCCACTTCAATAGACGAAATAAAAATATTTCAAAATGAATATAATTGGAATGGATAACTGTACGGCAATAAACTCACCATTGGATTATTTTACAATTGAGTGCCAAAATAAATAAATACTCGTATATAAAGAATTAATATGATTTGATTTATGTCATTGCGTAGCTAACTGAAGGCAGCTGCTTAAAAACCACCTCGGGATTTTCTAAACTACCCCCATCACCCTACGCCATTATTGGGTCGTAATAATCTTGATATATATCCGAACATTAGAGAATGTATTGCCGGTGTCAACCGGCTGTTACGCTTCCCAATCACGCTCGCGTAATATATTTGTTTTGTCAGTCTTTATCACTCATTCATTCTATCATACATGCTGAAACAACAGCTCAAGATCCATTCATTATATACCAATAGACCGTTCCTATTGAAATAAAAAGGACAAAGCGTGAATCTTTATTACGTTAGACTTTTACGAGTATTGTATACAATACAACCTGACGAATGTATTTCCAAGTGGCAATCTCTTTCAACAAGAAATTTATTCAAAAAGCCTTCAGTAAAAACCAGTCTGGAAACCTTATTAAAAAAAGGATTCTATGAACGGGAATCGAATGCAAAACCTCGAGTTCGGCTCTCGATACGCAATATAAAAGCATACTTTCGCTTTATTTGAAGGTATTGATTTTTAAAAGTGGCTGCAGTAGGTCTGAAATTAACTTTTTTTTTAATGATTAAATTAAACAATACAGAAGGTAAGTTATTTGGATCAGATCATATATTTTACCTAGAGAAGATTACACGAACGACCTTCGTGGCCTAGTTCGTAAGATATTTATCTCCCAGCCCGGGGGTTGCGAGTTGGATCCCAGTTGGAACCCAGATTTAAATAAAAAGGATTTCTGTCTGGTTTTTACTTAAGGTCTTTAAAGAACATTTTTCTGTTTGCTTAGAAGAGATTGTAATGTGGCAATAAGTGTAATACAATACATTAATTAAATGTTGATAATACAAAAAACCAACTAACAAAACATATTTTGTTTATTTGAAATAATCGAGGTTGTATAATATTTTCTTCGGTTTATTGCAACGTGGTAATGTCTTACATTCAACCAAAAAGACATTAAAGAGATGTATTAAAAATATTTATTTCCAGCGGAAATTCAAGACAGGTGTTGGAACCCGGGTTGAAAGACAAACATCTTCCCAATTAGTCAACGGAGTTCATCTTTATACTTTATGTGCAAATAAATCAAAGAGTAAAATATGGATTACGTAGTTCTTATTTCATAAAAAGCCCATGAAAAACCGCATTTCTACCGCAATTTTTCTGCACTAACCACTCTTTTCTAATAATCAAATTTCCCTTCCATAACTGAAAATCTTCACTTTACTACGGTGGCAATAATTTTTGTGCGCTTATTTGTTTATTTAGTTTCAAAAATAAATAAAAACTGAGTCTAACCTAACCTAACCTAATTAACTTACGCCAATAATGTTATTTTCCCCATTCCAACGATACAGAAATCCACCCTTAACATATAAAATACATAGACAACGAAAAGTTCGGATGCTATCGAGTTCTTTAACGCTTATTCGTTTTCTAAATTTTATCGTTATTTAAAAAATATCTTAATCGTTATTTAAATCGTAGTATTATGAGATATATTGACTTTTTTTTGTAATTTGAAGAAAGTCATCGCTACATCTCATGGGATAAGTATGAACCTCCGTATTGTACGAGTACATCACACCTTTTCGGGCATATTTTTGCAACAAATTATTATGTTACTGAAAAAATCGATTTAGACGTTAAAATTATAGATTTTTTTACGAAATATCTAGTTTATAAATTACCCCTTTAAACCTAACGTTTTTGGTTAATTTTTAAAATATTCCTCACCCCTTTTTATTGATAGACAATCCACTCACACTAGAATAAATTTTGCGTCACATCTAAGTCACTTATAAAGTACCCGGTGGTAAGTTATACACATGGATTTGTAGAGCATCGTCTTTGTCGCACGATGCGCTTACAATCCGGTACGCGACGTCCCGACGGAACACGTGTATGAATGATGTTCTACAAAGCCGAAGTTAGCCGATTATGGCCGACTATCTCTTTCTTAAGCCCGATGTGTATTACTTACCGCCGCGTACTATATGCGATTATGTTATATGAGTCAACATAATAAATTCAATCTAAATAATAAATAAAAAATTTTGAAGTTCAATTCAACTGATTAAGCTTCAAAAATGTAAATATCAAACTGTTAGTGAAAAAGTTCTTCGAAAAAAGAAGAGATGTATTTTCGAGTGGACCATGGCATTTAGCAAATCAAATCCGAGGAGAGTTTGCTCTCGTAACGGTGCTATATAAATTGTCATTTTATAATTATTGCTGGCACGTTAAGGAAAACCAAAAAAAAAACACATGATCTATATTTCGTCGTCCAGACCCCATTCGCAATGCAAAAAATATGTTTCTCGTATATAAATAAACGTTGGACTGTACAAATTACAGCTTCTTCAAAATGTGTGTCTAAGATTTATTTTCAACCTAGGTAAGTACGATCATATAACTTCATACCAGAAGGCATTGAGCTGGTTGAATGTTAGAAATAGACGCCAAATTCACATACTGTCTCTATTGTATAATATCCTTAACTGTCCCGCCGCACCCTCTTATCTCGCCGAAATTTTTCAGCGTCTTTCCAATTATGGATTAGCGCTACGCTCAAACAGAGATTGTTTATTGGCCTTTCCAGTTCACCGCTCTTCTTTATTTACGTCGTCCTTGACTGTCCATGCAGTGAGACTCTGGAATCAGTTACAAACCGATACAAGACTCGTTCCGTTTTTGGCATGATTTAAGAAGCGACTGAAAAAACTCTTAATTTCTAGTCAGTAAAATAATGTGTTTCATTCCTGATTTTTATTTTCCTTTCCTCTCCACCATCCCTTCCTTTCCTTTTGATTGATGATATCTCACTTTACATGAAAAAGAATGTTCGCGTGATTGTCCGTCTTTGTGGGGTTCGTGGGCATATGCTCACGTATGTGTTTATGGATTTCGCGGAGATGGATAGTCATTTGAATGATTTATGCGACCATGTAACTAACTTGCTTCATTTACTTTTAATAAATATTAATAAGCCCGCCAGATTGTATTTCCAATAAAAATGTTAAATAAGTAAAATAAATAAACGTTTCCTTGATTTAGTTTCATTGTTCAGAAAAAAAACCCTTGAACAAAATTTTTAAGTATAAATTATTTTGCCTTTTTGTATTCTTTTTAATTATTTGTGATTGATTTATTTGTATAAACGGTGCTAAGAGCTGGTGGTATTTTAAGTTAATAAATGTAAATATACTGGCAAATATATTTAATTACATTTTGTATCGACACGAACTTTCGTTTATCATTCATTATACTTTCATATTAAGGTTTTTATCATTCATTATACTTTCATATTAAGGTTTTTATCATTCATTATACTTTCATATTAAGGTTTTTTATTTTAATATTTTAACATATCGAGTATAATAAAGTCAACGTTAAAACGAAGTCCCTGGCTCCGGTTCATTATTTCCCCACATAAAGCCTTATCTCATTTCCCTTCTCTCCCCCAGTTCTCCTCCCCCACATACTTCCTATCCACTCATTACTTCACATTCATCCTCCTCTACAAACTGTTATTCATACGGATATATTACCAAAAGAATATATCCACATAAACTTCCATATATCCACGTACACTCGCATGTATCCAACTTTCTACCCATACTGTAATGCGGCAAATGGAGTGAATTTGTATCAATAAAAAATTAAATGTGAAATGTAATTAGTCACGAATTTATTCAATCTTTTGATCAATTGCCATTTATAAATTAAAAACCAAAACAAACTGCAGGTACTTTTTTTTTATAACTATATAAAAATGCAAAAATCTATGTTTCATATATATAAATGTGAGTAGAACGTGTGTGAGAAGAAGGCCAAGGAAAGTATAATCGAAACAACAGAATTATATTTTGAAAGAAGGAAACGTAGAAACTCAGAGAAATCTTTGGAGTTCTATGAACAAGTATATCGATGTTAACCTTGCCCTTCCTGTGCTAAAAAAATCCGCCCGTTCCGGTGCTGTGTATTCAATACACATGTAAAAATGAGCGATTTAAAATCGGAAAAATAAGAATATTCATAGCCAATCGCTTAAATGTATTAAATTTGAAGTCAATTGCTGAAAACATGAAAAAAAATATCGGACAAAGTTCACAAAACGGACGAAGCAACCACCTCGGACGAAAGCCCGCTACTGCGCGAAAGAAGCGAGCGAACTGATATTCTATTTCTTGCGTTCCCATATACCGAAGTAGAGTGAGAGTGAGACGTGAATAGCGTCGCTTCCTCACCCTTAGCGTTTTTTTTAGAATGAATATACCTACGTCACACACTGGCATACGTTTGATTGTATTGGTGAATTTATTCCCGATTTTCACAAAATATCCCTGATGTGGCCGATAAGTGCTGATTACTATTTATATTATTTTTTTATTCAATTTGTAAGCGTATTACAGAGGAAACCCTAAAATCTGAACCAAGTATTTATTATATTTATAGAAATATTGTTTTTAGAAGCAATGTATAGTATACTAGTTATACATCACAGGACAGGAAGGGTTAAAGGGACGAAGAAAAGTCTAGTGCCCTGTCTTATTTTCTTACATCGACAGGGAAACGTGGGAGTGTACATCAATATTACTACAACTTATCAATATGGTTTCCTCATTACGCCGCCCGTGCACAAACTTTAGAACGTGTACAAAACAAATTTCTAAGATTCATAAATTTTAATCTTGAAATACCACACGAACAAAGAAATTATCCCAACTTAATAAATGCAATGAAACTCTTGAAGCTGTGTGACAGAAGAAAAATAGCCGATATAGTGCTGCTATACAAAGTCTTTCAGTCAGTGATTGATGCACCTCACTTACTCGCAAGTATTTCATTTCGTATTCCCACTAGATCTACAAGACAGCTCAATCCCTTTTATACCGAAAATTGCTATACTAATTATTAAATCAACCCCTCTTTAATTCGTATGCAAAGACTTGGAAACGAGTTTTGCAACAATTTAGATTTTTTTTAATATAAGTATATATAGTATTCGCCACAATATCACAAAAATATTTAGAAATAGCTACTAACTTTGTGCTCTCCTTTATTAATATAAATAACGTAATATAAACAAAACATTAAGGACAATACTTTGCCTCTGGAGTTGAGTAACCCTGCATCAGCATGTATGTATGAAGGTTTTATTCTGCAAAGCAACTTGCATCTCGTTCTACAAATGAGGCCATGTGTTTTCTATATCTCAATATCTTTCCATAAAATTCCCACAAAATTCTCAAAAAATCCAATATTTGTTATATGTATGCGTTATTCCACTAAAAACAAATCTGAGTTCTTTACCTCTATAAAATAAGTATTCGACAATTACGTTAGTCTGCTTGGTGAAGTTTGGTAATATTCTGTGGTATACATACATAACATATATTGAACTTAAATATACATATAATTATTAAATAATTTTAAAACAATGACTGTAATTTATTATTACTACTGCTTTTTTTATCTTTATGTTAGTTTAAGATAAATTTGTATTATTTGTCAATAATTTTAAGTACGTGTATAACCTGTCACATGTTCATTTGTATATACTCGTTAAGACACTGTTGTGTCGTTTATTAAATAAATACATATGATTAAAATGAAAAACATTTTTTTCAGATTAACACACATCGTGACCAAGTGACCCCGTATCACGCTTATAAGTTTAATATGAATCCATACTTCTCTCCTCTGGTTGCACCACCAAGGCAGCGAAATTGGTTATGCATTATCCTCTCCGCTCCGGCTCCGAGCTGCGCATAAAACTTTACCACAGTCCCGGGATATAACGAAACAAAAATGTAAATCAGCCTTTACCTTAGTCAAATAACTTTTGTCCAGTCTATCCTGCAACATTATGGGTGACGTACTATACTACTTGTGTACAGTGAAGCAGTCATAAAGAAAAATAAAAATAAAAAGAGAGAATAGAAGAAAGGTATGCCCATAAAAGAATGAAAAAAAAATCTAATATCTAGACAAGAAAAATACATTCCGACGACTTGGCAGTCAACGATCGGAATTTCGAAATACCTTCCTTCAAGTCCTTAAGTAAAATATAAATTTATGTAGCATTTCAGTAAACAATTTTTAATTTATATATTAATTTAACACTTTTATTGCAAAAACAACCTGGCGGACTTATTGCCAGGCGGAAATCCCTTCCAACCAACCAAACAAACTTAAATGAAGCAAGTTACGTGGTCGCATAAATCATTCAAATGACTATCCACCCCCATGAAATCCATGAACATATTATGTGAGCATATGCCCACAAAGACGGGCAATCACCCGAACATTCTTTTTCATGTAAAGTGAGATATCATCAATCAAAATAAAATGAAGGGATGGTGGAGAGGAAAGGAAAAGACAAATCAGGAATGAAACACGTTATTTTACTGACTAGAAATTAAGAGTTTTTTCAGTCGCTTCTTAAAGCATGCCAAGGATGGAGCGAGTCTTATATTGGTTTGTAACTGATTCCAGAGTCTCACTGCATGGACAGTAAAGGATGACGTAAAGAAAGAGGGGCGGTGAACTGGAAAGGCTAATAAACATTTTCTATTTGAGCGTAGCGCTAATCCATGATTGGAAAGACGCTGAAAATTTTCGGCGAGCGTGCGGCGGGACAGTTAAGGATACTATACTATAGAGACAGTATGTGAATTTGGCAGAATTTGTATTATATAAGATTTAATAAAAAAACAACATTACTTAATATCAATTCAATAAATAAAAAGCAAAAATATCATTACAGTAAAGGACGAATTAAAAAAAAGAGGAGCGGTGAACTGGAAAGGCTAATAAACAATCTCTGTTTGAGCGTAGCGCTAATCCATGATTGGTAAGACGCTGAAAATTTTCGGCGAGATAAGAGGGTGTGGCGGGACAGTTAAGGATATTATACAATAGAGACAGTATGTGAATTTGGCGTGTATTTCTAATGTTCAACCAGTTCAATGCCTTCTGGTATGAAGGTATGTGATCGTACGTTCGTAGGTTGAAAATAAATCTAAGGCAAACATTTTGAAGACGCTGTGATTTGTCCAGCTGTTCCTCTGTAACATCCAAGTAACAGACGTCCGCATAGTCCAGAATCGGAGAGAACATAGATTGTACGAGTAAAATTTTGGTTTTAGTAGGCAGGAATCTTTGCAACACTTTAAGGCAATGAAGGCTGAAGAAGATCCTTCGGCTTACCTCATTTATTTGATCTCGCCATGAGAGAGTGTTATCTATTAGCACTCCTAGGTTTTTAACAGTTTAATGTAATGGTATGATAAAGCCATCAAGTAATATTGGAGGAAGTAAGTCAGCGCTGATTTTACCGAGAACTCAGCTTCTTGTCTGCCAATGAGGATCGCTTGAGATTTCGTAAGATTTATGAGTTAGTCATGCTCCCCAGTGCATTACAATGCATTGCTATGCATTACTACACCCATGTTATATATGTCATCACGGCATTGCCCTTACAGGGTAGGCAGAGATAACCAATTTCCTAAATTTTCTATCGAAATTCAATCATACTTTACCTACTTTACCTTCTTTCAAAATCTGCTCCTATTTTCTCTGGGGTTTACGTGAAAAGCCGGGTCTATAAGAATAACTCATAATCAATGCCTGAGCTGAAAGACGAAATTATTCGCGTTATTGATGAGTTAGAACCGCAATCATGCCAAAATGTCATCGAAAATTTTGACAAAAGAGTGGACATCTTTAGAACTGCAAAAGGTGTACATTTGGCGAATGTTTTTTTGTGTTTAAATGTCATACATTATACTCGTACTTCAATGATCAATAAAAAGTTTTTTTGAAATCACTGCAAATTGTGTGTTTTTTTCAAGAATTAAAAAAAATAATAATTAAAACCCGCTCAGTTTGAAAGACCTAATGTATCAATCATGGTAGAGCAACAGAAAAGGAATTGGTTTAAGACTGAGGAAAGGAATCAAAGTAGAATAAGGGTGAAAGGATATACCTAGTGATGTCATATTTTTTTCGATTTTCTCTTAAATGTAAATAAAGATGGGGCACATTAGATATTTTTTAAAGTTTGTTATACAGTCGCGCCGAATAAATCACAAATGATTATGTGTAAAATGTGACATAATGTGACATTGTGTGGGCTGAAAAACATCTGGTGTCCCCGTGGCTGGGTTCGCCCTATATTGGTGGGGTGTATCTTGGCCGAGGGGATGCTATTAGATGAGCCCTGACCTTTTGATAGCTTCTGTGTTTAATGTAATATCTGCAGTTTATGTGTTTTAGAAGTGTTATTTAAATATAATCTGTACATACTATGTTGCTATCAATAAACCTATTATTTATTTATTTATTTATAATGTATTGATTTTTAAAGGAGTCTCTCATAACCTGAATTGAACATCGATGTTCTGAGAGACATCTTTTTGATTGGTTAGAAGATATTTATCCATGACACATGTAACATATATAACAAAAGTGCAATACAATACAACATAAATTTTAATCCTTAAATTTAAAAAACATCACAAAATGTTGACTTCTCATTGAAAGGGTAATAACATTAGGTGGTGACGGGGAGAAAAAAAAGTAAGATAAAGAAGTACGAAAATGGGAGGTTAAAGGAAAACTTCCCCTAATGAATTGCCCCGGCGCACCTCGTTGCCCGGATTATATTAATCCCCAATAAATTTTCATCAAACGAGAGCGACTTTTTTCCGCTTCCGCTCTTTACTGAGGGTGACTACCCCCAACAGGTAGAGGTACAGAAAAGGGCAAATGATAAGACTACCTGGAGAAGGGGTGTTTTTTTTATTGAAACATATGTTTATTTTCAAGTGGCGTTTTACTGATAAATTAGGAGATTTTCACTAACATGATATATGCACTTCTGTTGGTAAAATGAAGGTAAATATACAAAATTTATATAAAAAAACTAATGTCGTGACCTAGTTGATAAAACGTCTGACTTACAATCCGAAAATTGCGGGTTCGATTTCCGTTTGAAAAAAACATTTTTTTAAGAATTCCAATCTGGTTTTCATTTGAATCATCTATAACATTTTTCTAGTCTGTTGGAAGGGATTGCCACATGGCAATAAACTCGCCATAGTGATTTTACTTTATTCAATGAAAGTGTAATACAATGTTTTACAAATTATATATATTATGGCAGTCGACAGTCATGGTCTAACGGTCAGCAGCCAATCTAAGGCATCGAACACCCCACGTTCGATTCCTGACAGATTTATTTCAAGACTAGTTTTTGGTATTTTAAACCATGCTATATTTTCCTCGGTCTACCTCTTACACGCACACCTTTCAGTTCTGAATTATATACTAGCTTAGTCATTAATTCGTCATTCCAAACCATCTTAAAGTTTCTATCTTCACCTAACTTAAAACATTAATTTCATGTACGCATTAATTTCTGGCGTCTTCGTTTCACCTTTATTCATACACTGACACTCCACAATCTTTTAACAGTGCACGCATCTCCACTACGTTATTCTTACTTTCATATTTCTATTTTCAAATCCAATTTTCCCTTTCATACGTAAAAGTGGGCACTAATATTATATATTGTCATTTTGTTATTTTTGATATAACGCGGTTGTTGTATATAACATTGAGTGCTCTGTTTAACTTGAACTCTGTCACCATCCTCTCAATGTTCCTTTCAACTCACCCATCACACGTAAACATATTGCCGTGATAAGTGGTTCTATATATCCAAATACTCGTAATAGTGAGTTGGTAACCAACATCTCACTTCATGAATGTTGTAGAAATGCCACTGACCATGCGTATTAGAGTCGTGTCATTATTTCTAGTGCAGTCAATTATCTCGCAAGATCATTCATTTCCTTATCTGCACCATCAATTATCAGTTATTCCACGTGTTACCTTGCCCAGAGCACAAAGTCCCGATGCTCGGACAAACTCGCATGTGTTAATACACATTCAATGCTTCTTTCACATTCAATGCTACCACGATAAAATTCAATGCTACTTTTACATTTTATGCTACCACGATAACATGCAATGCTGCTTTCTCATTCAATGCTACCATGAATACATTCAATGCTACCACGATCACATTCAATGCTACTTTCACGTTTAATGCTACCACGATCACATTCAATTTACTTTCACATCTAATGCTACCACAATCACCTTCAACGCTACTTTCATATTCAATGCTACCTCGATCACGTTCAATGCTACTTTTACATTCAATGCTAGCGCGATCACTTTCAATGCTACTTTCACATTCAATGCTACCACGATCATATTCAATGCTACCACGATCACATTCAATGCTACCACAATCACATTCAATGCTACCATGATCACATTCAATGTTACCATGATCGTATTCAATACTACATCCACATTCAATGCTACCACGATAACATTCAATGTTACTTTCGTTCAATAAACCCATATGCATTTGGCATCTAAGCATCTCCTATTCAGTGCTCCCCAAGCAGGCCAAAGGAGTTGTTTTCCTATTACCATATTTTTCGAGAGCTTCATCCAGTCGTCAGATATTTTAATTTTCCCTTCAGAAAATACGTTCATCCGGAAGAAGTCAATTCTAGCATTCTCTTCAACAACTTCAAAATTCCTGTATTTCAATTTCTACATTGCTGACTTGTAACCGTATAAGTGGTGTCTTGGCTCACAATATTTCACAACAAGTTCAATGATCATGACTGCTTTGTAAAGAGCACAACGACTAAGAAGCATGATAAGTCTTAAACGAATAATATGGAAAACCACTTCTTCATTTAATCAGCTTCTGTCTCCAGTTAGCAGAGTTCCGAAAGGTCACTTTCTACAACAAGTATTTGTTTTAAAAAGCTGTTACTAATTGGTTTAGTAGGTTTCCTCTCTGCAATCGCAATCCAGTAAATCTGTAAATCCGCTTGACTCGGTTTATCATGTCTCAGACATAATATTCTACTCTCTGTTTAATTTAGTTGATGTTGATCCGATGGAAGCGTCTAAGCCTGCTTGTGCCTTATTTTAAAGCTAAGCTGATTGGCCAATCTTTCCTCGCCCACACTTTTTTGCTGTATCACTGAATAGGGATTATTTCTTTGAGTTTATTGTTGGTAAAAAAATGAACTGGTTTTTAAAATTAAATATAACTTTCTTTTTATTTAATGGAAAGACAAAAAAATACTAGGGTGCTAGCATAATGTGCAATAAGTGCTTGAACAATCACAAAAGGCCGCAGCTATTTCCGGATATTTAAAGAACACTATCTGGAAAAAACAAGTAAATGAACATCCAAAGCAAGGTGAGGATATATAAGACCTGCGTCCGCCCCATAATGACATACAGCATATAGTCCAGAGCCGACACTGTCAGAACCAAAAAACTCCTTCGATCCAGCGAAATGAAGGTACTCAGGAGTATTGCTAGCAAAACCCTTCGTGATAGAGTACGAAACACAGAAATCCGAAGGACGTGCGAAGTTGAAGATATTGTCAGATGGGGACGACAGAGAAGAAGGTTCTGGAACGAACACGTATCCAGAATGGCGGAACCAAGAGCCGTAAGAATGGCCAGGGACAGTATCCCTCAAGCAAGCAGGCGTCCAGGACGACCTCCCAAAAGATGGAAAGACAGCTGGCAGTCGACGTCACAAGAGGCAAACAATGATGCAGGACCATAACAGGCCAACAGGCCTAAAATAAGAAGAAGAAGAAATATTATCATTTTTTTCACTTTCATATTTTAGTTGTGTTTGTAGATATCCTCCGTGCTCCAGTTAGTTAGGCAGTCTTACGACCCAGATTTTGTTTGTTTAACCCTTCCTTCCCTGTGATGTGGAACTAGTAGACATTACAATTTTAGGTGTTAAGAATACGACGAAAAATATGCTTAAAAATAATTTAAGCCATGCTTCAGGGTTTTTTGATACGTATTATATTTTTAACGCTATACATATTGGCGCAATACAAATCCTAACACATTCGGGCGCAACTCATCTGTGAGATTAACAATTAAATTTCTGTTTACGTTTAAGAGAAAGCTTATCAAACTGAACTTTTCACTCAAACATGATTATATAACAATTGTAAATTTCTTTGCACTTTTCAATAACAATTTTTTTTTATTTTCTCATATTGTTTTTCTTAAATAACTAATTTACAACATTCTCAGTCTTTTGTTGGCAACTTATCAACACAACTAATGCAATTCAGTAACATCACAATTTTTTTCAGTCATTGAATACCCACAATAGGTTTGTAAAAAAGATTTAGCACAATATAAAGTGTGTGGAATTAACTGTCACATCTTCATAAGGTAGGTGTTTATGTGACGAAAATAAAAGCAATTGCCTAACATTCGAGAGCACTTTATTAGCACTTTTTCAAACATTATTTAGAATGTTAAATGCAAATTCACTCGTGATCATAAAACGTCTTCACAACAACAAAAGGGAGTAATCAAAATATGATTAGAAAGTTATTCCTGATCAGGCTCACGCTGAACATTTTCGAAAACATTCTTAGAACAATTTTCACACACCATGCGTGCATGTTCGTATTCATATAGTAAATAACAATCAATATCATTGAATTAGGGGCTAGAACATAGATATACGAACTATTGCAGGTATATAAAAACTAAATATTGAGAAAAAAAAATTAATTTCGGAAAACTAAAATACTTAAGTAATCGGGTGCAACACATCCACCAGATTAAAACGTCCGTCACGGAGACCAACGGTACACTGGAGAAATAACAAAGATACCCTTGTGTGAGGGGTAGGGAGTCAGGAAGCTACTATAAGACTCATCTCTTTGTCGGTTAACCTCACCCATTGGCACAAAAAAACTAGGTACCTCATCTCACAGATTAGATGCGCCCGCCCAGATGTTATTTTTTTCATTTTACATGATTTTGTTGGGGTAGGCAGATAGAAAAGGTAGCTTTTTCTTTCAAACTTTCCTATCACTATATATATTCTTCATCTCCAAATCCCTCCTATTTGTCATTTTATAAAATTTGGACTCCTTTGAGGCTTTTCTTTTTTTTCGTTCTTGCTGACAGTTAACCTGAGGTGGTATATGTGGGTTAACTTTTTATGCGAGGACTTATACTAGATATGCGGGGGTGTGGGCTGGAAGCCCCCCGATGGCCTTGCGGTCGGGCTCGCCCGACATTGGTGGGGTGTATCTCGGCCGGGGGAATGTTTGTGGGATGAGCCCGGACCTTTTCATGTCTTCTCTCTTGAATGTATTTTTTTGTCATCTATTTATTTTCTGTTTTTTTTTTTATATTATTGTTCTACGTATTCAAGGGTGTGGCCTGAAAACATCTGGTGTTCCCGTGGCTGGGCTCGCCCTATATTGTTGGGGTGTATCTTGGCCTGGGGAATGTTATTAGATGAACCCAGACCTTTTGAAAGCTTCTGTTTTTTAAAGTATTCTCTTTTTAATGTGTTCTTGAAATATGTCTAAATGTATTATGTACATACTATGTTGCTATCAATAAACCTGTATTTATTTATTTATATTCCTTTACTGTTCATTCAATGTCTCATACTGCTTGTCTATCCTTCTTTTATAATTCCGTTCAATTGACACAACTATACTTGTCATGGTTGTCTATGACCCTACTCATGCTTATATAGCAAATTTGTATAGTCAATCTTTTTCCTCCATCAGCTTAAGTTCCCAAACCATCTCAAGGTGCACACCATGCTATATGTTATGTTAATTTTAGTAATTGCCTATATAATGATTTACCTTCACAATCTACCGCGTAGTCATCACACATATATTCGCTCATTCATTCGTTTAGTAGTCATCATACATACATTCAGTCATTCACTCGTTTAGTAATCCTCGACATGTCCAAATTGGCGACGCTGACATATTGAAATACGTGACTGCGAGACAATATTGGTAGTGTGGTTTTCGAGCTATTTAAAGGGAAGACAACAATCCTGTAAATACCAAGATCGTATATCTGAATGGACTGATCTCTCTGCAGGCGTTCCCCAAGGTGGAGTTCTCTCTCCACTCCTTTTTTCTATATTCATCAACCCAATAACATCGTCTCTTAAATGTTCTTATCATCTGTATACGGATGAACTGCAGATATATATTCATTTTGATCCAAATTTCTTTCACGCGGCTTTGAACAATTTAAATGCGGACCTTCAATCGATCTCGGCGTGGACTGGGGAGCATGGCTTACTCATAAATCCTAAGAAGTCTCAAGCGATCCTCATTGGCAGCCCTCAGCTTCTCGATAAATTCAACACTGACTTACTTCCTCCAATATTACTTGATGGCTCTATCATACCATTACATAAAACTGTTAAAACCCTAGGAGTGCTAATAGATAACACTCTCTCATGGCGAGATCAAATAAATGAAGTAAGCCGAAGGATCTTCTTCAGCCTTCATTCCCTTAAAGTGTTGCAAAGATTCCTATCAACTAAAACCAAAATTTTACTCGTACAGTCTCTGCTCTTTCCAATTCTGGACTATGCGGACGTATGTTACTTGGATGTTACAGAGGAACAGCTGGACAAATTACAGCGTCTTCAAAATGTGTGTCTAAGATTTATTTTCAACCTACGAAAGTACGATCATATTACTTCATACCAGAAGGCATTGAACTGGTTGAATGCTAGAAATAGACGCCAAATTCACATACTGTCTCTATTGTATAATATCCTTAACTGTCCCGCCACACCCTCTTATCTCGCCGAAAATTTTCAGCGTCTTTCTAATCATGGATTAGCGCTACGCTCAAACAGAGATTGTTTATTGGCCTTTCCAGTTCATCGCTCTTCTTTCTTTACGTCGTCCTTTACTGTCCATGCAGTGAGACTCTGTAATCAGTTACAAACCAATATAAGACTCGCTCCGTCCTTGACATGCTTTAAGAAGAGACTGAAAAAACTCTTAATTTCTAGTCAGTAAAATAACGTGTTTCATTCCTGATTTTTCTTTTCCTTTCCTCTCCACCATCCTTTCCTTTCCTTTTGATTGATGATATATCACTTTGTATGAAAAATAATGTTCGGGTGATTGTCCGTCTTTGTGGGATTCGTGGGCATGTTCTCGCGTATATGTTTATGGATTTCGTGGGGATGGATAGTCATTTGAATGATTTATGCGACCACGTAATGTGCTTAATTTACTTTTGTCTGGTTGGTTGGAAGAGATTGCCACCGGACAATAAGCCCGCCAGATTGTTTTGCAATAAAGTGTTAAATAAATAAATAAAATATTGTCTTTAGCTTCATTAATTTGATTTTTAATTGATTATTGTAGCTTTATTTTATCTATTTTTGTGATTTTTCTCCATTCTGAAGGAAATTTGGGAAGTTGCAGCTATTTAATTCACTCTTTTATATTTTGTTTTCAATTGGTGTTTTGTTTTCAATTTATTTTTCAATGATTTATCTTTTGTGTTTGTATTTTTGCACAGCGCGGACTGGACGCCTGTGGATGACCCCGTTTTGTGATGGTAACATGTGATTTGGTACAATTTAATGCATGTTTATTTCTGATTGTTATTGTTTGGAATTATTTTTATACATAAATATTTTGTCCTCACAACAGTCTCTTTTCTTTTGTTTTAAGGTACGTTATACTATTTATTTATATAAATAAATAATTGAACAATATAACATTATTTCAAACAATCACTTTGTATAAATATTGTTTTATTGATATGCTTATTTGGCTCCCATGACGTACAATGGCGTGCCGAATCCAATAAAGATAAAGGAAGGAAAACCATTTAGACAGTCGATCGGAGCGTGGTTATTATTGCGACAGGATTTTGAGTACTTGGGCTTTCAGGATGAATGACGTGTAGAAATGACGTGTGGAAAAGATTTGTGTGGGCTCTTGAGTGTGGGTTTCTTCTTACTGTTTTGATTTTTGTTGTTTTGTATTTGTGTTTCTGTATATTTTTGTGTTAATTTTTATTCTTACGATTGTGTGCGGTATATTATGGGATGAACATTTTTGGTTTAATTTTTGTTTCATTTTGGGTTCATTTTTGGTTTTACTTTTGTTTTTATTCTTATGATTGTGTGCGGTATATTATGGGATGAACAAGTTTGGTCTTTCTGGAGTGATGATGTGTGAAGTGTTTGATTCCGCATGATGTTTCCAGTTGTAATTGAGTGTCACTGTTTGTCAGGTTGATGAGAACGTGCAGCGGGGTTTCGTTTTTGTGTTATCAAAAATTCGGAAAGAAGTATCGATTTATTTTTTCATGCTTAATATCCTCAGTGAGATACAGGCAAAAGCCTAGTTTACGGGGGATACGACAAATGAAAGGCGACTTACCCAGATCCATTAAAACAATGTATGTCCAAATTCAATTACCTGTTGTTTTTTTCGCAAATTATGTATATTTCTTGTCATGTATAATAATAAATAAAATGAATCTTCATATTAGTTTAAGACAAATTTTATGTAACTTTTGCAACATTTTCAAATAATTTAATTAACTAATCGTGTGTGCTATTGTTATCACAGTAAAAAATACACTGTTGTGTCGTAAATTAAATAAATACATTATTTAATTAATCGGACCTTCAGGTTAAGAACCACTGGAACAGTTATTGGAACTTAAAGTTTGTCATCGCACGATGAAACAACACTAGGACGTCTATCGCGCGAGCATTAATACCAGATGAACTCAATTACTAGACTGAGACTTTATTCGAGTACCATCGGGAATCGAACCTGAATCAATGAACCCGTGCTGAAAGTTAAGAATCTTATCAACAAGACCATGCAGATTGTTCTACCACATTTATTTTATATATCAGGAATCAATCTGATATCTTCATAATGGAAACAATAATTCTCAAACCTCACGAGTCAGATAATCATAATATTATATTATATAACGAACACTGACAAACACATTGATGTACGGTTCTATAATCTATTCAATTTCCTCCCTGAGGATCCCGTACTAGTGCCAACGTATTCCAAACAAAGGATTTAATACAATTCATCCCCACATGTGTAGACCCTTCTCAGGGCCGTTCATAAAGAAGTACTGCCTTAAAAAGCTACCCCTAATAATTATTTTTCATGTTCTTTATGCTCTTAGCAGAGCAATCATGATTTATAAATGGACTTGATCTTACAAGTTAATTAATTGTAGTGTAGAAAGCATTATTTTGTCAGTAGAATTTCTACTATATTCTAAGAATGCGTTATAAATGGCACTCCTTACCAGGTCTATCAACCGCACTGATGACCTGTCCCATTATCGGGATTTTTTTATGTTTCCTTAGCTCACTTCATTCCATATTCTGCTATACATTTGCACTATATGTCTGTTTTTCCTCATTTATTCGTTTCACATGTCCAAACCATCCCAGCGTGCTTTTCTTCATCTCACTTAACACATCATACCTAATCACTTTATTCCGTATTCTGTCATACATTGTTAATCCATGTTCGTCTCAAACTACGCATTTCTACAGCATTCATTTGACTCTTATCAGTTCTTTCAAAGTCCACGTTTTACAAGCAAACATCATAATTAGTACTAAAATACTGTTGCGGACTATGATCGTATCATATATAGACATTGTCTTGTTCGTGTATATATGTTTTAGTACCCCACTAATTTTGTTTCCTATCGCTACAAGCCGTTCGATATTCCTCTTAATTCTTCCATCTGAGAAAATACAACATAAAGGGCAGATTTTTTCAACTTGCTTTAATTTTTCTACTAAACATGGTTTCATAGTTTATCACTAATGCTCTTTTGCAGTAAATAACCCACGAATACATAGTAAATCAATGATGTTACGTATATCTTCTTCTCCCTGGCTCCATCCCAACTCACTGTCTGCGAAGACTGTTGGGGTCAGCTCTCCTCGTCCTCAGGTTGTATGCTCTTCTGTCCCGGACTACGTTCCCCAGGCCGTGACTTTGCATCAGGTTATCTTTTTGCACCACCCATGAATTATTTGGTCTCCCTCTGGTTGTTATTAGAGGAAGATCCATGGAGATTGCCTGGTTCACAATGTGATTGGGTGCCATTAACGTCTAACGTGCCCATACCATCTCAATCGCCTCTCCTCCATCTTACTGTTGATGTCTGTAACACCTAAGCTTCCACGAATGCGTGAGCTTTTTATTTTGTCGCTTAGGGACACACCAGCTGACCATCTTAGCATGCGCATTTCAGCAGTTTCTAGTTGCCTAGAGTAAGAGTTATACATCGTACAGCATTCGGAGACGACCCTTTCCCAAAAATACATATGTATAATTTTTCATATATTTAACCTTACCTTACACTGATGCAAACCCACCCCTTTTAACATCAACCCATGAATTTAAGTCATCTGCCAATTTAATCTAGCAAATGTTCTCCTTTTCAATTAAGACCTTCATTTTACAGTTCCGAAATCCCTCCTTGGTTTGTCAGTTTCATGGTTGACCAGAACATACCTTATGACTCATTGAAGACAAACGCATTACAATTTAAAGTTCTTCGACTTCTACGATTTCTCTAACTTTCTACATTTCCTTCTTTCAAAATACCATAAGCTTTATCCAACCATACTTTCCTTGGTCTTCTTTTGACACACCTTCCACTCACATTAACACTATGTTTTTATTTGCTAGTGTAGGGTGTTTTTTTTTGGGTGTGATAGGATTTTATTTAAAGATTTTAAAGGATAGGATTTGGGTGTGATAGGATTAAGTATTTGAATTCAATTGATAGGTTGTTTAATGACAATTATTGTTAGAAGATAATTTCATTCATATGTTGACCGTGGCTGGCTCTTATGTACTTCTTATGTACACATCATAAGATGGGTTTCCTATTAAGAACGATAGAACTTTAAAATAAAATAAAACAACAATTAATAAACCAAAAATATCGTTCAAATGGTTTCCACGGCTTCTTTTGCACTGGCCAATTCGATCACGCCAATTTTCTATGACTCGGTTGAGCATTCCCGGCTGTATGGCGCCAATAACACGACAAATGTTGGCCTCAAGTTCATCAAGAGTCTTGGGTTTGTTGACATAAACCTGTGATTTAACATAACCTCAAAGTAAATAATCCGGAGGCGTTAAATCGCACGATGTTGACAGCCAATTCAAAATCCTATCACACCCAAATATTACACTGTATTTCAACTTTCATTATTTCCACATGTCCAAACCATCTCAGCGCGTTCTTCTTTATCTTTCTCAACTCATAAGCCTTAAATTCACATTTATCCCTAATAACTTAATTTTGATACCTGTCCTACATTGTCACCCCATACATTATTCTCAATGCACGTATTTCTACAGCATTTAGTCGGCCCTATAAATTATTTTTTATTTCTACTTTTCTCTCTCATATATCAAAGTTGCCACCAAAATAATATTATGGGGTATAAATATTATCTGTGATTTCCATCACACATATTCTTTTAACACTATAAGGACAGTTTGCGATAGTCGCTTACTTTGTGCAGGGCGCCTAAGGACCGGGAGCAGGTGGCTCGGGACCATGAGGGGTGGAGCGCCGTATGTTTTCGGGCTGATGGCGTCTCAGCGGCTAGACGTATGAGAAACAGTCTGCGCGCAGCAAACATGCGTCAGCATGACCAGACTGCTCAGCAGGGTCCATATGTCTGTGGCATTTGCGGGAGGGAGTGCGCATCCAGGATCGGGCTGTTCTCACAGAAGATCACACGATCGACGTAAGAGAACGGTTCAGGACAGACATTGGAGTGGCGAGGGGGTCCTCGACTACAAGGCCTGGCAATGATGATGATGATAATATTCTTTTAACAATATTTTTTCACATCTTAAAGAATATTCAAGAAATGAGTGAAAACAGTTATAAAAATATTCAAATGAATTCTTCGAACGTGACCAGCTCTCAGGTTGGACGCCTAAGTGCAACGCAAACATTTCAAATATTTGAGGAGAGGCTCTGCGCTCAACCGTGCATATCTGCATATCGCCACGTCATAAAGCGGGGGAGAAATCAGATCGAAGAGTTTCCGCAGCTTCCTTACCAATCTTGGCAGAGCATTATCCGTCCAACACCCATTCCTCATCCCTCATCCATTAGTGGGGAACAAACAAGAGTTTTGCATTACCCATAACTCACAGCGCATCAATCTTACTTCTTCTTCACTTCTAAATGCATTATTGATCCCTTTTCTGTCATACCCACTTTTATTTCAAAACATTTTTATTTAAAAAAAATCTTTATAAAAGTTTTTTTATATTTTCTATTGGGATTTTTATTTGGGTTTTAAAATATATTTAACTTTTTAAAGGGTTTATTAAGCTTCTATCATACTTATGATAAAATGACCAAAGTATGATGGACAATATTCACACCACGTTAAATGTAGATATTAGGACATTTTATTAAGATGTATGTTGAAATTAAATTTAAAGTGATATAATAATATCAAACAAATCAATATGTTTACAAATATGTAAACGGAGTGTAAGTTCTGAGCGAATGTTATAGAAGTAGCCAGAACGAGTGGGCATATAAGTGCTAAATAATTAGTTGTAAGAATTGTTATCTAGTTATAAGTAATATGTTATGTAGGTGTTAACTATTTCTTATGAGTAACACTTGCATACAACTTACATTGAAAATAAAATGACATGTATGAAATTAATGTATTTCATAGTTATAATATATAAATTAGATTAGTTATTAAGATTTATATTTGTATACAGGTATTATGCCTTTGGTCAATGTTTGTGTTATATTGGGTGTTAACATAAGTAGTGTCCGTTTTTTTTTTTAATTTAAAAATGAGCATCAAAAGTAAAACAAAATGGTAAAGGTTTATACGTCATTCGAAAGAAAATTTTCTGCTCTACAAGACATTGTGTTTGCTCTTACGTTACATATATTATTTTATTTGATTACAAGCCTTCAAAATGGAATTTTCGACACCTTCTGTTCGCGTTCAATCGAGGTAATAAAGCTTTCAAAGCTGCTCGCGATATTTGCGAAGTGTACGGTGGAGATGCTATGAATGAAAATACAGCTCGTCGATGGTTTTTACGTTTCAAAGACGGTAATTTCGACCTGAAAGACATGGAACGTTCCGGACGACCAGTAGACTTCGATAAGGACCGCTTAAACCATATTATTCATGAAGATCCCCTTCAAACCACCGTAGAATTGGCTGAGCAGATGTATTGTAGTTACATGATTGTATACCGCTATCTTAAATCAATGGGAAAGTCCAGAAGTTCGGCGCTCGGGTTCCACATGTTTTGAGTGAAAACAACAAAAATCAATTGTCAAACGTTCGACAATTGATTTTTGCTGTTTTCATTCAAAACATGTGGAACCCAAACGCCGAACTTTTAGACTTTTTCCATTGATGTAAGTTTATGTATAACCAGTGATGAGGCAGCTGCTTTAACAAGAAGATAAAAATTATTCAAAGCCAAGGTAATTGAAATATTCACTGTATCATCCATCGGCAAGCTATTGCTTCAAAGAAATTAGAGACAGAAATACATCGTGTACTGCAAGATGTTGTCAGCGTAGTTAATTTTGTAAAATCGAGACC
The DNA here is from genome assembly GCA_949825065.1 of Odontocerum albicorne. NCBI lineage: Eukaryota > Metazoa > Arthropoda > Insecta > Trichoptera > Odontoceridae > Odontocerum > Odontocerum albicorne. The sequence goes on from OX463856.1 coordinate 3,852,388, forward strand.
CTTGAATAATATAATATTTTCAATATTATGCAACGAAATGGGCAGTAGCCTTACAAATCTCTTAAATCACACCGAAGTTCGTTGGTTATCTCGAGGTAAAGTCCTACAAAGAGTTGTTGAATTGAAGGATGAATTGCGCATTTTTCTTTTGGACGATGATAAAAGTTTAAAATTCTCCGGCCTATTAAATAATGATACATGGCTTTTGATAGTATGTCACTTGGCGGATATTTTTGAAAAAGTGAACGTGTTGAATTCATCACTTCAAGGCAAAGGTGACATTTTAACAATGGCTGAAAAAGTAACTGCATTTATAAACAAAATCGTGATGTGGAGGGAGAACTTAGAAAAAGGATCCTTAGAAATGTTTCCATCATTACGTGATTTTGCTTCGGAAAATGAAGTTAATGCAGAACCAATTAAAGGACATATAGTTACATATTTAAAAAAAATGGAGGTCACCACATCCTCGCTTGGACCATGAAGTTCTATAAAAGCCAACAAAATCACAACAATCCCTTAGTCGCTGCCCTGGGGGCTTACGAGAGTAAATCCGACCTACCCTTCCGTTATAAGCACAAGCTCCCGAAGCATTATCTGTTGCCTGACTAGTCCACCTACAGTATTAGCTGGGACGACCAAGGTCTGAGTGAATGTGATTGAATACAAGTAGCCTGAACGAGTGGACTTGTTCTTGCTAAATAATTAATGTAAGAATTGTTATCTAGTTATAAGTAGTATGTAGGTGTTAATTATTTCTAAGATTTCATATTTTAAGATTGAATAAATAAAATAAAATGATATGTAGGATAATAAGATTAAGTAAGTTCATATATTATAACATATAATTAAGATTTGTTAAGTAATAAATTTGTATATAGGTATAGCCTTGACAAATGTTTGTACAATAATTTACTTTGTTTGATAAAAAAATTTAAAAAAATAAAAAAATTTGGAGGCAGAACTTTGTAACCGATTTGCAGATTTTCCTAATATAAAGACAGAGTTTAAATGGGTCATGAATCCGTTTGCTGAAGATGTAAAAATAGATCTTCCGATTACAGCTCAATAACAGTTAATCGACATAAGAGAAAGGACAATGTTACAATCCGAATTTAAACAAAAAGCTCTTCATAATTGGTGGTTGGGTTTGAAAATCGAGTATCCAGATTTAGTATGCACAGCGTCGAGTGCAATCTTACCATTTGGTTCCACGTACCTGTGTTAAGTAGCATTTTCTGCAATGACAATAATTAAATCCAAAAACAGAATTAAATTAGAATTAGAACAAGATCTTCGAATTGCATTAACAGAGGGAATCAAGCTACATTTTTCCGAAATTAGTCAACAAATTTAATCACATTGTTCGCTTTAAATTATTATTTAAAATTTCTCTCGTAATTAACAATTAAACAAGACCTGTTCAACATATTTTTCGTATTTGCAATACATTGGCATTATACTGCAATAAGTCCGAGTTCCAGTTTATGCTGAATATAGTGGAAATGTAATACAATACAATACAATAGATCAGCGGTTCCCAACCTTTTTTGGCTCGCGTACCACTTGGTAGTACATCACGCTTAATTGTACCACTTCGTAAAAATGATTGTATTTCGAGAAATTTGTTTTTCTATTTGCATTATAAATTTTATAGGGTGACTATATTTCCCATAACTCAATTTATTTAAGTTTAAAAAAAATACCAAATGTTTTATTTTTTCTGATAAAAATGAGACATTTGAACTTTACATATAACAATGTTTTTTTTAAATAAAAGGTGTTGAAGCTCATTTCTTGTCGAAATTCAAAACCAGGACATTTAAAGAAGTATTTTTTTTTAACAACTAATTTTTATTAAAAAAAAATTACATAGAATTAAATTAAATTATTTGTATAAAAAAAACCAAATGCGCCGCAGGCAATTTTTTTCCAAAAATTACAGATATTAATAGAAAATATATGTATATAAAATTAATTAAACACGGTAAATGTAAAAATTGTTCCGATGAAAACGAGACAATGTACACTTTCATTTTTACAAATGTACAGCAGCGCCGCAGGCGAAATTTTTGTTTTAAATATAATAATATTAATGAAATTGTATTTAAAAATATATTTATTACCGAAATTTTCTATTTATTATCGAAAATAATAGTTATGAAAGTGTTGCTTAAGATTATAATACATTGTTATCAAGTTATAAGTTTAATTTTTAAACAAATTTTACGAAAATATAAGCACAATAATATCAGCTAAATACATTTAATGAGATCCTTGTGCTTGTTTCGAAGAACAAGATGTGAGATATACCCTTCAAGCCACCCTCCCCCTCCACCTGCGGCCTAGTTGGGAAGATACTTAAAGCTCCACCTACTAATTCCGTACTAGTGAACGGTAATAAGAATTTGAGAGCTTTTTCAGAAAGTTCTTCATATTCTTTATCGATGTTTAACCAACAATTAATTAGATTGTTTCGTTCGAATTTGACTTGTAAAGTTTTGTCACTTGATAAGCCTATTAAACTTTCTTTATCTTTTATTGATAACGATGAAGCTTTTTCCAAATTTTCTGCATAGAAGGGGTTTGAAATCCAATTATTATCTTTGTTTTCGGGTTTTGGAAAATACTCCATGAAAGACGATTTTAATCCTGTTAAATGAACTATTATATGTTCTCGTAAATCTTGAGACAGGCTAACCTTATTTTCAACCAAAAAAGTATGTAGAGTTTCGAATACTTCCGGTTGATTGTTTTCGATACACTGTTTCCAAAAATCTAATTTCTTAATCATACTTTCAATTTTATCATTAACATTAAAGATCGTCATCGAGCTTTTTTGAAGTGTCAAATTTAAGTCATTTATTTTAAAAAAAATATCAGATAAATATGCGAGTGCCTGAATAAAATACAAATTATATAATTTTGAAGACAGATCAAAATGATTATCTTGAAAAAAAATCAGCGCTTCTTGCCTTAGTTCAAATAAGCGGATTAGCACCTTTCCGCGAGATAGCCATCGCCATCTCACTTCTGGATGAAAAAGGTAGAGAAGTGTGAATACTCATCATATCTTCGCACATAACTTTAAAAATTCTCGAGTTGGTGGAGCTTTTCTTTATAAAATTAACAATCTTCACCGCGTCGTTGAGAACGAGATTCAATTCTTCAGGAAGGCGCTTTGTTACTAGATTTTGCCTATGGATACAGCAGTGGCTCCAAATTACATTAGGAGCTACATTTAAGACGCGGCCGCGAAGACCAATATATAAACCTGACATTGACCTGGCACCATCAGTACACAATCCACAACAGTTTGACCAATTAATACCTTTCAATGTGAAATAATTGTCAATGGCTTTAAAAATGTCTTCACCAGTTGTACGTGTGGAGAGAAAATGACAAAGTAAAAGGTTCTCTTCAAATTCATTGTCTTTCACGTACCTAGCAATAACAAGCAATACAGCATTGTTTACCAAGTCTGTGCTCTCATCTACTTGAATTGAGAAAAATTTACTTTTTTTTATTCTCTCTACCACTGTTTCCTCGATATCCTCGGACATATCATGAATTCTTCTCGATACCGTATTGTTTGAAAGAGGAATACGATTTATTTTTGGGATATATTTTTGATCAATCATAAATTCAACGGCATCCTTTATACTGGGTAAAATTATTTTTTCGCCAATTTGATGGTTATAGCCACATTTGGCGATTCGATAGCTAATACGATAACTCACGTCTACCGCACGTTCGTTATCGTTATTAGCATTTGAAACGTAAGTTGATATAACTTTAGTATTTTCTTTCATACGTTTAAAAAAATTGAAATCTTTGTTTCGGTAATCCGAATGTTTCGTGTGCAGATGTCGCGAAAGAAATGAAGGTTTCATGCATCCATTGGAAAGCACTACCCCACACACTACACACTTGGGCTTAGGGCAGTCTTCGTCTCCAGTATACGAAAATCCATATTTTATATATTCATCGCAGTATTTTCTCTTAACGCCTTTTTGTATAACTGAAGACTGCAAAATTTCAACGTTTTGCACCGAATTTTCAGAACTGCCATTTGTAGAACTTGGCAATACATCACTGTCCGTGTTTTGCTTGATATTTTGGCACATACCGGTTTTTAACCACTGATCCATGTCTTATTAAAAAAGAAAAAAGTTAATTAACACACGGGATCAATGAAGTTTAATAAACAAATATGATACAATCACAAACAATAACGCACCTGTCACTTGTAAGCCGCGCACTCAAGTGAATGGAGTACAGCGCCATCATAACAGTGACGGCGACATCTTAAGTTACTGATAGCTACCGCGCTAAATTTAAAAGTGCACTCCAAAAATACGATATTGATTGTTGGATTTTCGATCATCGACTGTACATATTAACAACTGTACTGTATATTATTAATTAAAATTATGAATTATAGGAAAAATATAGTAGTTTAAATGATATTTTTATGACAGTTTTTTTTTTACTTTTTATGTCCGCCATTACTGATTATTTTTCGCGTACCACCAACTATCCACTCGCGTACCACCGGTGGTACGCGTACCACAGGTTGGGAACCGCTGCAATAGATGACAGTGAAATATTCCATTAAAAACATGTCGTTTTCCAATTTAGCATAACGCGTCGAGTGTCTGACAGAAATGACGAATTAAATAAACGAGATATTTCATTTTAGATGGCACAAATTTAAGAACCCTTAAAAACCTAAGGGTACAAATAAACAAGAAGTAATTCCTTCTTATCAGTATCATTTTTAATTAAATCTTATTTAATAATAAACACAACAATGGAGATGTTTAAACTCAATTCGAAAATAAACAGTTAATGACCTTAAACCATAAAGATGTAATAATTATTTCTGAAGGGCTTTATTTCCAAACTGTAAAGAATTACGACCAGAAACGAATCGCAGACCTCTTTTTGTCTTGTAACTAGCAAAGATACCCAGCAATAATTGTCCAACTCATAACGAATGCACTTTGCATTATTTTTTGTTCGGTTCTTTATGTTCAAGTATGTCTACACTTCGTAAATTGTTAAGCTACAAGTATGGACGTTTGACCGACCCATTCAGTGTTTGTATTTCAATGATTTATGGGATTTTAAAATTATATTATAATAACTTATAATTAGAATTACAGCCGAATAAGAATTTATGTCTCTTTTTGAAAGACATCGACGTACAAATTTCAACATTTTGGAAGACATCGACGTACAAATTTTAACTTTTTGGAAAACATCGACGTACAAATTTCAACTTTTTGGAAGACATCGACGTACAAATTTCAACTTTTTGGAAGACATCGACGAACAAATTTCAACATTTTAAGACTGAAAATCAGATCACCAACCTTGTATTGTGTTTCATTTTGTCATCTTGGTGGGTAATGTACATTAATTCATAAAAATAAATAACATTTTTTTTATCATTTGTTATTTGTTAAGTTAAACACTGTTTCTTTTAAACGGTGTAACTCTACCGGTTTCAAGGTTTTCATCTCATTATCAGACATTTTCTATAGAAAATGCCCAATTTTGGCATATCAATAGTAACGAAAAAAAATTGCACAGATTAAAGACCCTGGAAAGATTCGAGTCAGTGCCTTGTGATGAACATCTGGCAAATACAATACATAAAAGTACATTGCGAAGATCTCACTGCTGCTTGCTGAAATTGTCTTCTGCATCAATCAACCTACAATCCCCAACCCGAATATTTACCGTTAAAAAGCGTGTTTGTCGGTACCAGTTCGAAAATAACTCAGTTATTTTTGTGCTCCCCTGATGATGAAGTAAAAACCTTGAAACCGGTAGGGTTATACCGTTTATATAAAGTGGAATAAAAAGTATTTGACTAAACAAATTACAATGTCTTTCACAATCACCAACTTTTTGATGTGTGGAAGTGAAACGTGGAAGTGGAGAATAACTTAAAGTAGCCGAATAAATTCTGTAGAAACGCGTGCATTGATAAAAATACATGGGATGACAATGTTTGACAGAATACGGAATAAAGTGATGAGGGTTGAATGGGAACTTATGACTAATGTGAGATAAAGTGGTGTTGAGGGAGCTAAAGAAGAACACTGATATGATTTGGGCATGTAGAAATAATGAATGTAGAAAGAATTATATCACACATAATACTTTAAATTTAAAAAAAATAATGTCTTTAAATCTCCTTAGTGTTAATAACCTAAACTATTAATATAATATTTTTTTATACTACTCAATCGAAAGCCCTGAAGAAAATTTGGTTGGTATTATTTATTTGAAATGGAATTAAGACAAAAGTACTTTATACACACAAACATTTTTTTGGTTTTTATCTTAAAATTTCGAAATAACATCAAGTCTGAGGAGATTCTTTTCCGTTCCTTCATTGTACACTTTTTCCTCACTAAACAATTTTAAATAATGCCTGAATAGCCCATAAAGATTCAAATGTATTCTCCACTCTTTATCCAAAGATAAATTTTGAAAACGCCGTAAAATGGTCCCTCATTTCCACAATTCCACTCTTAAGCCCACCTTTATATCTCTCAGTTCTACTTTTATGTCTCTTTTGGAATTTAATACGTTTAATTTTGGGAGACAACGGATGATTCTGGGTGTTGTATGATGGATGTGAATGTGCAACTATAAAGATCTGGTTTTGTTCCACGTTTGATTATTATCGTCGGAAATTATTCAAGGAATAAATTTTTGATTATTATCGTCGGAAATTATTCAAGGAATAAATTTTAATGAAAAATTATTAAAATGATTTTATACTTGCTAAAACATAAAACCATTTTAATTGTTTTTCGTTGAGAATTCCCTTATTTTTTTGTTTTTTGAAAATAATGAAAATATAAAGCTCTCATATTTTTATTGCCTTTTTCATATATTCCGTGACGTTATTCCCCCATATAACGGTCCTATCAAACTTTTAAATTCTTAATTTTAAGTCAGTATAATGTTAAGTGTTTCAATTCTGATATTTCTTTCCTCATAAGCATCCCTTCATTTATCCTTTGATTGATGATATTTCATTTGTATCTTTTTTTATACTGTTCATGAATATTGTACAAATTAATAATAACTTGAATAATTGTTGTCACAGCGTAACTCCCTTAATTTACTTTTGTCTGATTGCTTGGAAGAAATTGTCGCCTGAAAAATAAACCTGGCAGATTGTAAGTCAATGAAGTATTAACTAATTCAATTATATGTCGAAACAATTTATATGGGTAAATAATACATCGATCAATAAGTCCCGGGACTAGCCAATAACAAATTCATACCATTCTCAGTTAGTACCAGCCTTTAGAAGTTACGTGTCAAACTTTCATGACATTCCGACATTGTGTCATTGAGTTACAGTGGTTTTAGTGACGCTACTTTCGCTATTTTCAAAACAATGGAAAAAAACTAATTTCGTGTGTTGATAAAACATTGCTTTTTAATGGGAAAAAATACCCTTTAAACTCAGCGATGGCTTGAAAAGTTTTATCCGGGCTCTGCTCCGTCGAAAACAACCATTAGTCGGTGGTATGCTGATTTCAAACGCGGTCGTACAGACACAAATGATGCTGAACGCTCTGGTCGCTATTGGCTGTTTGCAGACCTCAAAAAGATGCTCCAGGGAAAGAGATTTGGCTCCGATGAAGAAGTGATTGCCGAAACTAACGCCTATTTTGAAACCAAAGATAAATCGTTCTACACGGCTGGCATAGAAAAGTTAGGAAAGCGTTGGAATGAATATATTGCTCTTGAAGGAGACTATATTGATGAATAAAGAAGAATTTTGGCAAGCAAATGTCGTTTTAGTAGTTAGTCCCGGGACTTATTGATCGATGTGTAGATAAAGGATACAGAACAATCACTGCATTTAATTAAATGTTGCAAAAAACTTAAATTCTTTAACTTGAAAATTGACAATGTAAAATAAATTATTTTAAAGTTTGTTACAATACATTAATCTTTAGTTATTTCTTAAACCATTTTATTAAATGCAGTACAACCTATAAGATATATTGCCATTTGGCGATCTCCTCTGACTAACAAAAAAAATATTAAAGATGCTTTAAATGAAAACATACATAAGCCCTTTATTTTAAATATCGGGCAGCAACGGAAATGGAACCCAGAGCCCTTGAGTCGGAAAATAGGCGTCTTATCAACTGGGCCACGGAAGTTATGATTTAGGACACATTTTTTGCTGCAATGTAATTTTTCTGCGAATAACTGTTTAGGCTGTTAGACCTCAAATACCTTAAGGGAGTATTCCACTCTAGAGGCGTGAATTTTAGGCGTGTTTCAGACTAAATAAAAAAAAACGCGTACATTTTTTACAGTTTGTTTAATGATTATTTGAGAAAGTACAAAAAAATTTTTGAAAAATTTTTTTTTTAATTCTAAATGTTATATCTTGTCGTAAAAAAGGGGGGGGGGGCTGGTCGACGTGATTGGAGCCCTTTCGTTAATTTGAAACAATAGTCATACACAGTTTCTTGATAATAAATAATGTCGTTATAGTTGGCACCAAAGAAAAAAAAATTAAAATTCGTAAAATGGCGGCTATCTGAAATTTTTTTTTTAAATAGTATAACAATGGTTTTGAATTTTTCAAGGTAGGAACAATATAAAAACATTTGTTAAAGTTTCATACCAAATTCGAAGGCAATCGGTTTGATAAAACTTGAGATTGTATGTCGACCAAGTCGAAAAAAGTAGTTTCGAGAAAAACGCGTTTAAAGTTTTGCGATTATTGTCCGAGGCATTCCATCGCGGCGTAATTGCTGCCTCATTTATAGCTATAACTTCGTAAATATTCAGAATTTTAAATTTTTTTATTGAAAACATATTCTTAAAGGTCTAAACTTTAAGAATATGCAACAAAAAAAAGTTTTTTTATTTTATTTCTAGAGTAGAATATCCCTTAACACATACATACTACTTATAACTAGATAACAATTCTAACGACTAATTATTTAGCACTGACATGCCCACTTGTTCTGGCTTCTTCCATCACATTCGCTTCTAGGGTAGAATACCTCTTTAAGCCTCTTTATAAGTATATTTACTACGCCACGAGTGATTGTCCTTCTCCCATGACGTCACACTTTATGTTCGTCGTTGCTACTATTCTTTTCACACTAAAGTGTGCCGCTATCGACGAAGTCCCTTAAAGCAGTTCCTTCTTCGTCCCTGTCGCGCTGGATGGGTACTTATTTTGTCCCCCATACCAACAGGGATGGTAGTGGTATCAAACTGTATAATTGTCAGTGATTGATTGTCACCTGTCTCAGCATTAAAAAGAACTAACAAAGAAATGTATTCAACCCTTAATTATTTTAACCCCAATAAAATATTCCCTTCTTATAAAAATATAATCTTACTTCATAAAGAATTCAGGCAACTTATCGAGTTATTATTTTTAATATTCAGCTTTTTTATAAAGAGGAATATCCAAGTATCTAAATCAAAATAGCTCCTGACATTAATATTAATTTCGACAAACGTCAAAACAATATGAAGCAAAACAAATTAAATTCAGAAAAAATGTCTTTTCATGAAAAATGGGGATGAATAAAACATGATCGTAAATTTTTGAATAAGTTACCTAAAATATTTACATTTTGCTTATTTTACAAGGGACAAACTGGCTGCTGAATGGGGAAAATAAAGTTACTTTTTTTACAGGCATCTTAGTTTTTCCTATTTTCAAAACCCATTTGCCAAATTGTTGGTAGATCTTAGAATTTTTTAAACTTGCTCTAAATTCAAAATATCGTTTAACAAATCACTTAACACACATTTTATTTGTTATGACTGTTGAACGAATTTTCAAGAGTTGTCAGATGTGCATCATCATTCTTAACAATATCCTATCATATCTGTGTCGCGTTGAATTCCGGTAAGTCCCTTATGTGACACCAATTTACTATATTTTACATAGGATTTATTTTATATATACATGGCCGCACGGTAACACCATTTTGACTTTACGCACTTTACTTCTCCCTTCAAATGGCATTTTTTCCACATAGTATTCGGAGGTTTAAGGATACATATAACTTCGGTCATATATATTCTTTAAAAAAAAAAACGAGGAAAATATACACAAACTGATGTGCTCCGATCGTCTCACCTTGTGGACATTGAGTTTGCTGGTATGCTACCGCTCAGTCACTTAACAATACAAAAAACTCCACAGCCTAGCTTTGTTCTCCAGCTGAGTTGACGTTGGAATGGCGAGAGGATCCTCAAGGACGACGCCCTGCAACAACTGTGACATCGGAGCTCTATTATTTTCAAAATGTTTTGACTACATTCATGACGCTTCACTTCCTCCAGGAGGTTCGATTTTTGATTCTAGAAGACACGCAAAAAAGGGGTTCCAGTCAATCCATTACATATAAGTTTCTTTAACACATTTTTGGTTGACGGGAATAAATTTCTGAAACCTTTCCCTTCCTGTAAAATCGGAATATAAAAATATTCAAATCCAATCGCTTAAATAAATTAAATTTAAAGTCAAAAGTGATAATAATTGAAATTTAATTGACCTTCACAAAACGGGCGAAGAGACCACCTCAAACGAATGCCCGCGAGCTACTGAAGCGAGTGAACTGAGATTCTATTTTTTGCGTTCCCATATACCTAAGTAGAGTGAGAGTGAGACGTGAATAGCGTTGCTTCCTCACGCATAGCGGTTTTTTAGAATGAATATACCTACGTCACACACTGGTACACGTTTGATTGTATTCCCGATTTTTACAAAATATTTCTGATGTGGCCGATAAGTGTTAATTATTATTAATATTATTGTTTTCGTTCAATGCGTAAATGTATTACGGAGGAATACCTAAAATCTGAAGCCAGTATTTTCTATATTTATAGAGATATTAAAGTTTTTAGAAGCAATGTGTACTAGTTCACATCACAGGGAAGGAAGGGTTAAGGAAATAAAGCTCCAGTGCTGAATATAAATTATAATAGAAGAAAATATTCTTGTTCATATTGTTATAATTCCGTTTACACTGTTCAACGTCTTTTTTAATGAATCCAGTTTATGGCGTCATATGGACGACCTCCGACGCCTAGTTGGAAAGACGCATGTTTCCCAGCCTACGCTTATGGGTTCGATTCCCGTAAGTGCCAATTTATTTTTAACCCTTCCTTCCCTGTGATGTGTAACTAGTACACGTTGCTTCTAAAAACTTTAATATCTCTTTAAATATGATAAATACTGGGTTCAGATTTTAGGTATTCCTCCGTAATACATTAACGAATTGAATGAAAAAAATAATATAAATAATAATAATTAGCCCTTATCGGCCACATCAGAGATATTTTGTGAAAATCGGGAATAAATTCACCAATACTATCAAACGTGTGCCAGTGTGTGACGTAAGTATATTCATTCTAAAAAATCGCTATGGGTGAAGAAGCGACGCTATTCACGTCTCACTCTCACTCTACTTCAGTATATGGGAACGCAAGAAATAGAATCTCAGTTCGTTCGCTTCTCTCGCCTTAGTAGCTCGCGGGCTTCCGTTTGAGGTGGTCGCTTCGATGTTTTTTTCATGTTTTCAGCAATCAGATTTCAATTATTATCACTTTTGACTTCAAATTTAATTAATTTAAGCGATTGGCTATGAGTATTCTTATTTTTCCGATTTTAAATCGCTCATTTTTACATGTGTATTGAATACACACCACCGGAACGCGCGGATTTTTTTAGCACAGGAAGGGGAAGGTTAAAGAGTATCAGTAATGTTTTCCCTTAAGACTTCTTTAACAAATTCCAGGTTGGTTGGAAATAAATGTATAATAGAAATAAACACTCCAAGTTTTACAATGTACAACGAAAATAAAATACAATATCTCGATTTTTATTATTACCTATATATTATACACACGTAGGGTAGGCAGAGCAAACAGATATCCATACTTCTCTTTGTTCATGCTTCGTCATGTCACATTTTAATGGTCAATTTGGTCAGGTTACATTTTCCTCTGTGGTCTTTCAGCCCTAGAGTTATGGGTTCGATTTTTGTAGGTACCTTTTTTTTAAAAGCTTCTAGTACGAGGGTCAAAAAACGGATGACAACGCGGGTCTCGCACGGACGAGGTGGCGGGAGCCCGCGACGACCTCTCCATCGGAAGAATTTACTATGACTGAACAAAATGGCCGACAAACACGCGGGACCAAACAAACTAACCGTTAGGATCCCTCCTTTCCCCCGGCCTCAGGAGCCCTTGTAACCTTAATTTCGGGATGACCCTCATATGTATTCCACACAAGAACTTTTTCATATTTTTAGTTGATTGGAAGAGATAAAAATAGAACCATAACACCATTTCCCTGTCAGGGTAGGTAGAGACCATGAGTGCCTGAATTTCGTATGTCAACACACATTATTCGCCTCTTCTACATCTATACACCTTCGCATACAACTTCTACGATTCGAAAAGAACCACCAGAAATACGAAACGAAAAGATCCACCAGAAATATAAACGTCTTTCAACTTAACCACTTATAGACATTGGTCACAAAAATAAGTATTCTGCATTATAAAGAATAATGTCTGTAAGTATTTCGCATATTAGAGCGAGTTTCCGGGCAATATTGGCTAATACTGAGGCAAATTCTCTTTTTCCAAAAAAAAGATAAAAAGTATCTTCAAAAAGGAAATAAAAAAGCTAAAAGTATAACCATTAATCCTCCGAGGCTCCACAGTGTTGATGTTGATGTCCTTTCAATAAGGAATAAATTTTCAGAGATTTCGCCCGCAAAAATATTGATACTTAAAAATAATAAATTCGTCTTCAAAAATAAATATATTTCCTCGCATGAGGGTGGAGAGGGGAGAAATGGATGTTATATATTCTGGTATCCTTAAATCGTTTCTAAAGGCCTTTAATATGCCAATATTACTCCGCGGAGCCGAGTAGGATAGGGTTAGCCCAAATACTGAAAAACATGAAACAAATTTCTTTTCAGGGGGAATTGCTGAATCTGAATAAAGATTTTATTTTGTAATTTATTTTTATCAAACACTATTTATTCCACTTTTTTATGACGGTATAATCCTACCGGTTTCAAGGCTTGCACCTCATCTTCAGGGGAGCACAAACAAGTCTTGTTTGTGCTCCCCTGAAGATGAGGTGAAAGCCTTGAAACCGGTAGAGTTATACCATCACAAAAAAGTGGAATAAACAGTGTTTGATAAAAATAAATTACAATGTATTTAAACCTCCTCAACGTGAATGCCTTAACGATAAACAAAAGATTTTATTATCTATGAGTTGATGCGTTGTATGAACAAAATGAATGGCCTGCGTCTAAGTGTTAGATATATAAGTGGCGTGTGGAGCTTTAGGAAACACTTTGTTGAGAATTCTTATAAAAAATTTAATATTTAAAGAAAAAAGAATATATATGACCGAAGTCATAGGTATCCTTACACCTTCAAATACTAGACGGAAAAAATATCTGTGTCATTTGAGGGGAGTAGCACGGCGCGGAATTCGAACCGACGACTCTCAGCACGGAAGTCTAGTGCGTTACCGCGTGGATCCATGCACATCAATTATATATGAACACTACATTACACCTTAAGTCGAATATGCTGCTATCACACAGTAGAAGATTATACACCCTTGGTAAGTTTTCACTTGTTTTCTTACCAAATATATTTTTCTAAACATATTCAAATGGGGTATCGTATATTATGACCGCAGTCACTATCTTTATATCCTCATAATCAACGTAATATTATAATAGAGGGAATGATTGAGGGATCGATTGGCAGAGGGCGTCCTCGCTGGGAGTATCTGGAGCAAATATGCCACGATATGGACTGCACCTCCTATACAGAGCTCAAGAGGGTCGCTGAGGATCTCTTTTACTGATTTTATTTATTTATTATATATTTTATGTAGCCCTTAAATCTGTCTGCTTCGTTTGAAAAGAATATCACCACCCCTGATTAAAATATTCGAAGCCTCAATCCCTTTAAGGGAGTTGTACAGGACACTATTGATATCTTTATTGGTCGATGTAATAACTCTTCAGTGAATGCCTGGGTGTTGCAGTCGGTGGGGTGGGTTCCCTACGTAGGGGATGCTTTTCAGATATTATAATATTTACATATATGCGTAAAATCGTAATATGAGACGTTGTCATTTTATAACGCTATTTTTATTCTTCGCTTTGAATATTAAACGTCTATTACTATTAAGTCATTTTCATCATTTTAAGTTATATCTTATGCTTTTTTAAGCAACGAGAGTAAAAAGAACCAGGACATCAGAATAGATTGCGTGTTTTGAAGATGTCTCCACTTCTAAAAAGAACCAGGGCATCAGAATAAATTGCATGTTTTGAAGATGTCTCCACTTCTAAAAAGTTTACATTGACTAAGAGGTCGCGAATGGGCTATTTTCAAAATATATCTTGCTGTATTCAAGTCTCTTAATGGAATGTGTTTATTATATCTTTCAAATATGTGTCTGAGATATGTTGCTTTGTAGAGGAGCAGAATTTGAGATTGATTTCGTATTCATCGAATTAATTTACTGTTCTGAATCGATCCAATAGAGCGGTACATTATTTATTTATTTTATTTAATTAACGACACAACAGTGTCTTTATATACAAATGAACATGTGACAGGTTATACAAGTACTTAAAATTATTGACAAATAATACAAAACTTTATCTTAAACTAACATGAAGATACAAAAAGCAGTAGTAATAATAAACTACAGTCATTGTTTTAAAATTATTTAATAATTATATGTATATTTAAGTTCAATATATGTTATGTATGTTTACCACAAAATATTACCAAACTTCACCAAGCAGACTTACGTAATTGTCGAAGACTTGTTTTATAGTGGTAAAGAACTTAGATTTGTTTTTAGTGGAACAACGCTTATATAGTATAGAACGAAAATTGGATTTTTTGAGAATTATTATGACAAACCTTTGCCGTTGTTGGTTCTGTGGCGTAGAATGCTCTTCAAAATGTGTCTAGGTATACGATTATGAGTGTATACAGCTTTAAGAAGCGCTTAAAAACTACCCTTTTTGGGAGGCCTTACCAAGTTTTAAGATTATATTATATATGAGTATTTCACGCATACACTATAGGTACACTCCACCAAAAGCCAAATTTGATGCTATCATAAATCGGAAGATCTACGAAGGTTTCTTCGTAGTTCGTCTTTTCTTTGTAAATTTTCGGTGATTTTCTTATCCACTTGTTTTTCTAAACATTTGCAGATGGGGGAAGTTCTCAATTACATGGCCAAATCACTTTTCGATCCTTACATTCAACTGTACATGGCGCACCTACGAGTGGACTGATGAGGCTCTGACGACCGAGTATCGGCGGTATATCTGTAGATAGAAACTTACATCTTACCACATATACCTCTGTGGGTGGTCTTGTTGTCTCATTCCATACATGACCACTGAAGAGTTGCAGCCCATGTTGTATCGGGAGCGTGACTGGTCCAACTCTTTTATACGCAGTCAGCACAATAAAGATGGAGTATCCACTTTATATTATGCATTATGTTATACTCGTCACGAACAATGGGTAATATTTTTTTAACATAACGTAATTTACTTTTATTTATTTATTAACATAAAATATATCTCTTAAGTGTCCTTTACACGACACAGTAAAATATTAAAATTAAAAAGGTGACATATTTATGTATTTTTTAAATTTATTTATTTAACACTTCATTGTTAAAACAATCTGGTCGGATTATTTACAGGTGGCAATCTTTTCCAACCATCTAGACCAAGAGTTCCCAAACTTTTTTCGGCCGCAGGCCCCTTTACCAAAAACATTTAAAACCGTCGACTTCCTAGTCATTTACTTTACTTACTCAAATTAATAAGTGTGTATAGTACTCGATGTTAAATATTTCACTAGATATCAAACTTTTAGTTTTAATCACTTGTAATTAAAGATTGAAAAAGATAAAAGGACTACGGATTGTGGCATTATCTTATGCAATATTTAATATTGAAATCTGCGCTGACGAAAATTAAATAAAAAAAATTCGAGTATTTTTTTTTTAATTTTGGACATTTATGAAATAAATATATAAATTCAAAATAAGTACAAATATTGAATAATGTTTTTAATTAGGTACCTATTGGAATCATAGATATTTTGAAGTAACAAACAAATAGCAGTAGAAAGGGGGTCTATTTTTGCTGTCGTCGACTCTCAATTTTTTTTTTGAAACTATCGATCCCTAGAAAAAGCAAATTGACCCCAGGGGTCGATATCGACCACTTCGGAAACTCTTGGTCTAGACCTAAGTAAATTAAGGAAGTAACATGTCGCAAAAAGTATTGAAATTATTATACATCTTTATAAAATGCATGAACAATATATATATATATATATATATATATATATATATATATATATATATATATATATATATATATATATATATATATATATATATATATATATATATATATATATATATATATATATATATATATATATATATATATATATATATATATATATATATTAGGTCCTTACATATGAAATTGGCGTTTTGCCGTACTGGCAACTTTGATCTCAAATATCTTCTCTTTGGTTAGGAATTCCAAATTCAAATTTATACAGCTATTTACTCAAGTATTTGTGTTTCGAAAAGTTTACAAAACAGTTTACAAATCAGTTTACAAATCAGTTTAAAAAAATCAGTTTACAAAATGGAAAACTTGAAATATCGCGTTATTTACGAGTACGAGTTCCACCGTGGCACCAGTGCTGCAGAAACGGCTCGAAGGATTAATGATGTGTATGGCGACGGTGCCGCAAAAGAAAACACAGTGCGTTTTTGGTTCCAACGTTTTCGTTCTGGAAATTTCGACCTGCAGAACAAGCCCCGTAGACGGCCGGAGACCAAAGTTGATAATGAAGAATTGAAGGCTATTGTGGAAGCGGATCCATCGCAAACCACGTCCGAGTTAGCTGCAGGCTGCGGTGTTAGTGATAAAACTGTTTTTATCCACTTGAAGCAAATTGGGAAGGTGAAAAAGCTTGAAAGGTGGGTACCTCACGAATTGAGTGAAGCAAATCAACAAACGCGCGTTGACTGCTGCGTTGCATTACTCAACCGGCACAATAATGAAGGGATTTTGAATCGAATCATTTTACCTGTGATGAAAAGTGGATCCTGTATGATAATCGGAAGCGCTCATCGCAATGGCTGAACCCTGCCGAACCAGCCAAACCATGCCCCAAGCGAAAATTGACTCCAAAAAAGTTACTTGTGAGCGTTTGGTGGACTAGTGCTGGTGTCGTTCACTACAGCTTTCTTAAATCTGGCCAGACGATTACGGCAGATGTCTATTGTCAGCAACTGCAAACCATGATGGAAAAGCTAGCTGCTAAACAACCGAGGCTGGTTAATCGCTCTAGGCCACTGCTGCTTCATGATAACGCTAGACCACACACTGCACAACAGACGGCTACCAAATTAGAAGAGCTTCAATTGGAATGTCTAAGACATCCACCGTACTCTCCGGACCTTGCCCCAACAGATTACTATTTTTTTCGAAATTTGGATAACTTCTTGCAAGGGAAAAAATTCAACTCCGATGGGGCAGTCCAAACCGACTTCAAAGATTTTATTGATTCCCGTCCGAATGGTTTTTTTAGTAAAGGGATCGATGAACTACCTATGAGATGGCAAAAGTGCATAGATAGCAATGGTACATACTTTGATTAAATAAATATATTATATTAAAAAAAAATTAACTTTACGTTCCTCCCAAACAAAACGCCAATTTCATATGTAAGGACCTAATATATATATATATATATATATATATATATATATATATATATATATATATATATATATATATATATATATATATATATATATATATATATATATATATATATATATATATATATATATATATATATATATATATATATATATATATATATATATATATATATATATATATATATATATATATATATATATATATATATATATATATATATATATATATATATATATATATATATATATATATATATATATATTAGGTCCTTACATATGAAATTGGCGTTTTGCCGTACTGGCAACTTTGATCTCAAATATCTTCTCTTTGGTTAGGAATACCAAATTCAAATTTATACAGCTATTTACTCAAGTATTTGTGTTTCGAAAATTATAATTCATTTGTTTTTTCCTCAATTGTTTTTTTTCTTTGCGTCACTCAGTTTACAAAATGGAAAACTTGAAATATCGCGTTATTTACGAGTACGAGTTCCACCGTGGCACCAGTGCTGCAGAAACGGCTCGAAGGATTAATGATGTGTATGGCGACGGTGCCGCAAAAGAAAACACAGTGCGTTTTTGGTTCCAACGTTTTCGTTCTGGAAATTTCGACCTGCATAACAAGCCCCGTGGACGGCCGGAGACCAAAGTTGATAATGAAGAATTGAAGGATATTGTGGAAGCGGATCCATCGCAAACCACGCCCGAGTTAGCTGCAGGCTGCGGTGTTAGTGATAAAACTGTTTTAATCCACTTGAAGCAAATTGGGAAGGTGAAAAAGCTTGAAAGGTGGGTACCTCACGAATTGAGTGAAGCAAATCAACAAACGCGCGTTGACTGCTGCGTTGCATTACTCAACCGGCACAATAATGAAGGGATTTTGAATCGAATCATTACCTGTGATGAAAAGTGGATCCTGTATGATAATCGGAAGCGCTCATCGCAATGGCTGAACCCTGCCGAACCAGCCAAACCATGCCCCGAGCGAAAATTGACTCCAAAAAAGTTACTTGTGAGCGTTTGGTGGACTAGTGCTGGTGTCGTTCACTACAGCTTTCTTAAATCTGGCCAGACGATTACGGCAGATGTCTATTGTCAGCAACTGCAAACCATGATGGAAAAGCTAGCTGCTAAACAACCAAGGCTGGTTAATCGCTCTAGGTCACTGCTGCTTCATGATAACGCTAGACCACACACTGCACAACAGACGGCTACCAAATTAGAAGAGCTTCAATTGGAATGTCTAAGACATCCACCGTACTCTCCGGACCTTGCCCCAACAGATTACTATTTTTTTCGAAATTTGGATAACTTCTTGCAAGGGAAAAAATTCAACTCCGATGGGGCAGTCCAAACCGACTTCAAAGATTTTATTGATTCCCGTCCGAATGGTTTTTTTAGTAAAGGGATCGATGAACTACCTATGAGATGGCAAAAGTGCATAGATAGCAATGGTACATACTTTGATTAAATAAATATATTATATTAAAAAAAAATCAACTTTATGTTCCTCCCAAACAAAACGCCAATTTCATATGTAAGGACCTAATATATATATATATATATATATATATATATATATATATATATATATATATATATATATATATATATATATATATATATATATATATATATATATATATATATATATATATATATATATATATATATATATATATATATATATATATATATATATATATATATATATATATATATATATATATATATATATATATATATATATATATATATATATATATATATATATATATATATATATATATATATATATATATATACCAAACGTGAGATATCCACTCAAAGGAAAAGGAAACGAATAGAAAAATCAGGAATGAAACACGTTATATTACTGACTTGAAATTAAAAGTTTTTCATTCGCTTATTAATTGATTGTCGGTCTTTCGGGCTCGTAAACATGTGGTCACGTATGTGTTTATAGATTTCGTGGGGATGGATAGTCATTTGAATGATTTATGCAACTTGCTTCATTTACTTTTGTCTGGTTGGCTTTAAGAGATTGCCACCTGGCAATAAGCCCGCCAGATTGTATTTGCAATAAATGTGTTAAATAAATAAATAAAAACTAAAGCATACCAAAGACGGAGTGTAACATTCGTTTGTAACTGGCCTCAGTGTCTCACTACATGGACAGTAAAGGACGGCGTAATGAAACAAAAGCTGTGAACCGGAAAGGTCAATAAACAGACTCTGTTTGAGCGTAGTTCAAGTCTATGACCGTAATATCAATATTCTTTTTTTAAAAACTCTCAATTTATGATAAATATGTATTTCAAGATATGATTCTAAAACATACCAAAGCACAACAAAATAAATCAATAACACAAGACATAGAAAATAAAACTTAATGAATATACTGGGGCTGAATATGAACGTGAGTAAAACTAAGTTCATGGTGTTTGGCCGGCAGGATCACGCAGGAGCACGTCTTACATTGAACGGTGGTGATATAGAGAGAGTGGAAACATTTAAATACCTCGGAAGTATCCTAGTGGGAGGCCTCGACCCAGAAACCGAAGTCAAGTGCAGAATTGAATCATCTCATGTGGCTTTTAATAAAATGAGAAGCGTATTCTGCGATGATAATCTAAACTTGAAACTTCGACAATGGTTAATTTTCTTGATAAAGAGTTATATAACATGCTGTGTCTCTCTCAATCACCCAACGTACTTGAGATACGTTCTCCATTGGGATCATATTCTTCCATGATAGTCAAAAATTTGTCAAGATGCATGAAAGCTTCATTCATATTTTTTATTGTCAAAGTCTTTACGATTTTATCAGCTTCTTCTTCCTCACTTTCATTGTGTATTTCATTTAACTCTTGTTGCTCAATTAAGTATTCATTTGACAGGGGTACTGAATGAAATTCAATCAACTCATTAACATCTTCGTTGTTGACTTCCAAGCTTAGTTCATTCATTAGGTTAACTATTTCATCTGTGATAGTTTCCGGAGTTTCTTCAGAATTTATAAAATCACTCATCATTTGTGGGCACAATTGTTTCCAGGAACCTTTCATTGTTGACTCTTTTATTTTAGCCAACGAGTCTCCAATATTGTTTATTGTGTTTCATATATTATAGTTCTTCCAAAAAAGTGGGAGTGACTGTATAGAAGCGAACAATTTTTGCATTTTCATTATCATTGCATTATCAATTTAAATGCCATCTTTTGTACAATGGTTTGACTTTTTATACTTATGATTTTTGACTCTTTATACTGATTATTTATACTAATTTATTTCATTCATTATGACTTTTTATGCTGATCTTTATGTGTTTCTTTATTTTATTTTGTTTTATGTAAACTGTTTTTTTAGGACGGGCATATGCCTAGTTAGGCAGAAGTATGATTTGTATATTTTATTGTAAATTTTTAAATAAATAAAAAAATATATACTAGTTGTATAAGTGTACCATTTTTTTAATAAATAAATAACAATATTATCATTTTTTAACAACACAATTACAAAACAACTGTTCTTCGTCTCTCGCTTAGTTGTCGATTCCACGTCTCTGCGCCGTGCATAAATAACTCAAAGACGCATACCACACTAGACGTATTTTTTTCGTTCTCCCTTACAAAAATACAGTCAGAAGAAATGGAATGTAAGTCATAGTAAAAGAGGATAAGTCTAGTCTATAAAAGGTCTGGAACACGTAGACCTATAACTGGGACCTGTCATCTTGAAGGGACGATATTTCACCAATTCACTGCTAACCTGGTCAATATTGCAACTTTACTCGTATTGTTGTACTTTCCTTGAAATTAAATATTTATCTTCCTGAAAACACACCTGGGAACAGGGCAGCGCAACAATTGGCAATCGAAAAATTATTTTCATTTTTTTATCAATTATAGTTAACGTAATTATTATTTTCAAAAAAAATTCACGTGATTATTTTTTTCTTATTTCCTTCTTGGTTATTCCCTCAATTCTGAGGATCGCGATCACCATGGTCATCATTCATCCATTTCCAGCACAAGCGATCTCTTGAAATGAGACCACTCCATTCGATGAGTGCTTGTCTCCTGCTTCTTTTACCAGTTACACTTCAGGTCATAGTTGATAGATCAACACTGCCGTCATTCCGCCGCGCTACATGTCCAAAGTATGACAATAAATTAATTGATTATTTATATAGCAGCGTTTAAAGAACATAATCTTCTTAAAGGCGCTCTAACTCCTGATTCGAACGCACTATTATTGACAGGTTAAAAATAAAAGATTGGTTAATTGCCCCATCTACATATGTTCAGAAAAACGTATTTGGTAAACAACCCGCAGAAAACGTATTAAGGGTAGATGGACTTCAAAGTGGTAAGACACTTGTCTGCGGAGGCTGCGGATTCGATCCCCGCTGGATCCAGATTTTTTTTAAATAGGATTCCGGTCTGGTTAACACTTAGGGCCTATAAAACTTCTTTCTGGTTAGGTTGGAAGAGATTGCCACATGGCAATAAACTCAACAGGTTAAAAAAAATCATTGTAGATCTTCCAAAATGTGATAGGAACACATTCAGCTATAAATGTAGTGTAGTTTTTACAAGAAAATGATAGTGCTGAAAAAAATATGAATATAAAATTCACACACAAATCATATTATAATCACAATAATCATTTCATGATAACCTCCATAATCCAGATGGTAAGACACCTGTTCAATTTCTATTGGAACCCTTTATTCCAGTTTGATTTTCATTCAACGTCTCTTGAACATCTTTTTGGTAGGCTGGAAGATATTTCAAAATAACAATTAGTCTATCAAATTGTAATATACAACGAAAGTGTAATACAATACATTGTCTATATTTAACTATTTATTTTCTCAAAACAGGCTTAGCCCAATTACATTGAAAAATACAAGAAATGTTAAAATTAACAGAAAAATAAATTGTGTATATGCATACATAAACATAAACATACACACATATATTCAAAATCGATTAAACACGTTGATGAGTGCTTTCTAACGCGCTCAATTTTAAAAAAAAATTTACTTTTACTTTTGATAATGTGATATGAAATATGTCAATATCCAAAGCAGTCCCGTTCAAAAGAGTTAAGGTCCTTCCAACAGGCATAGCGGCTGGAAGACCCGTTCTTGCGTATGTTATTGAGAACAGTTCTTGCCGGCGCAGTCTAGTCTAATTGGTAGGAACATTTAACGCTAATCTTTGTAGTAATGCTGGACAGCTCACAACTCCTCGAACGAGTTTGACAACGTATACCAGGAGACGCAGATCTCTTCATACGCTCAAGGAGTTATTCCCGAGCATGCCCAGCAGAAACTGAGTAGGATGAAACCCTGGATAGACACCAAACTCACTCATGCAGAGATTTTTTTACCTTCTCCACCATGAGTGAGTTCTGCGCCCCCACCAGACTCCAAATGCAAGCATTGCTTTCTAATTTACTACGGATCAATGAATTAAACAACGTTTTGAGCACCATTTGGTTTTCAAACGACTTAACGATTCTCATTATAAATCCTCGAGTTTTATAAGCTGAGTAGCACATAATTGAGGTAGACAGATCGCTATTCCATTATTTTCAAGAGTGCTTCGTTCGTTTTTGGGACCTCCATACATATTGTCACTCGTACTCTCATATTTCCAAAATATTTATCTTAGATAGTTTCATTCGTCGTCTTAATCATCGATTGGCCAAACATTTTAATAACAATTTGTGAACAATAAGTAAGAAATTTTCAATAATATATTTTTTTAATTCAAACTAAATGGTCTGTAGAAAAAAATATTTGCACCCATGACGAAGAAACTTTATCATCTTTAAATATAAATTGTATTTATTCATTTACATGCATACCATCACGCCATTTCCCTGCTGGGGTAGGCAGTGAGGATAGAGCGCCAAACTTTTCTATATTGATACACATATTTCGACTCTTCCACTCGCATACACCTCTCGTACAAAATCTTACGATTTATCTTATTTATTACTTTTCCTTCTTTTAAAATATCTTCCTCTACGACGCCTTTCACTCACATTTGTAGTGTTTATTTGTTTTATTATTATTTCATTAATTCATTCTACGCGCTCAAACCATCTTAGAGTGTTGAAGAACGAATAAAAAAGACTATAAAACAAATATACAGTGGAAATATGAGTGAAAGTCGCAGTAAAAGAAGACCAAGGATAGTATGGTTGGATCAAATGTATGATATTTTAAATGAAATAAATATTTTTGTATTAGAAGGTATAGGAACGAAGGCCTCTGGTTGGTTGAAAGAGATGGCCACCTGGCAATAAGCCTGTCAGATTGTATTTGCAATAAAAGTGTTAAATAAATAAACAAAGGAAAATCTGATACAACGTCCCCTCTACCTACCCCAATAGGTAAGTGGTGTGATGGTAAGTATGATAAATAACAACTTGCAACTGAATTTGATTATTAAATCTAGCAAAAAACTTAAAAGTAAATTTAAATATATCGCACATGGATCATACATTCACAGTATAACCTAAGTTGTTACATCAAGTTGTCCACTCCTGCCAGACAGACACTGCGTGGTAAAAGTAATAGGTATATCAATGTAGGACTTGCGCTCAGAGCAATATAAAATTCTTCTTTATTACGCGTTCATGTCTCGGGCTGTTCCTTTACGATCCCGAGCTTTCTTTGGATCGCTCCACCTCCGCGGTGACACTAAAACCTTCCCTCAAATATTGATGTACGGCTCTTTTACTGGGAGATAAACATTATCCCCTACATATGCAAACTGAAATACGAGTGTATAGAATATAAGACGTCTCGTTCCAAAGGACCACCAGACGTCTCGTTCCATAGGACCAGAGCTCTTCAAATAAATAAACTCTTGATTTCATTCGGCCTTTGAAGACCATACCATTTGCAACAATTATCTTCTTGCACATCAACCATAAGTCGATCAACGCGTCATCACAATACTGTGTTTTTTAGCTCCGCTTTGCTCCGTACTTGACATGATTTAAGAAGCGAATAAAAGAACTCTGAATATAACGTGTTTCATTTCTGATTTTTCTTTAGTCTCCACCATCCCTTTTTTTTCTTTGATTGATGTTACCTATCTTTTATTATGTATGTGTTCATAAATTTCATAAAGTTGAAAAATCATTTATATTTATTGCGACTTATATTGAAGTTTCACTTTCATTATATTGAAGGACGTGTAGTGATAGAAAACTAATTCACTAGAACAGAAAAACTATAAACTTAACTTGCTTTATTTACTTTTATTTGTTTGGTTAGAAGAGATTGCCAATTGGAATATGCCCGTCAGATGGTTTTTAACAATGAAGTGTTGTAAATAAATGCATCTACGAGTATATAGCACTTATTCGGCTTCTTTAAAAAAAAATTCTTTCACGTTTCATTTTCATACCTTCCCTTTTCTGTGCTAAAAAAATCCACGCTTTCCGGTGATGTGTATTCAATACATATATAAAAATGAGCGATTTGAAAGTAGAAGTTAGTCTTTTTTTCCTTAATCGATAGATTTCACTTGAATAAGGGGGGATTGTTTGTAGTAGTATACTCGTAGATAGACGTTACCTTAGCAAGTAGGTACAGAGAGTAAGTAGCTGGTTTGAAGTGGATATCGGCGCTGCAAGTGGCGGTGGAAGACAGTCACAGACGATGGAGAAGAGGAGATAGAAATGTTTCCATCTAATAAGGAATTCCCGGGACGTGCTGGCTGTAGAGGCACCTTGGTCTTAAGAATTTACTCTTCAATGTTTCGCGAATGGGACAATTTACCACTCCTGAACGTATCATAAAATATTTTTTAAATATATTAATAAACTATGACAACCCATGTTCACTATTTGATTAGACTTCCAAACTATGACGACCCATGTTCACTATTTGATTAGACTTTCAAACTATGACGACCCATGTTCACTTTTTGATTAGACTTCCAAACTATGACGACCCATGTTCACTATTTGATTAGACTTTCAAACTATGACGACCCATGTTCACTATTTGATTAGACTTCCAAACTGCAACGACCCATGCTCACTATTTGATTAGACTTCCAAACTATGACGACCCATGTTCACTATTTGATTAGACTTTCAAACTATGACGACCCATGTTCACTTTTTGATTAGACTTCCAAACTATGACGACCCATGTTCACTATTTGATTAGACTTCCAAACTATGACCACCCATTTTCACTATTTGATTAGACTTCCAAACTGCAACGACCCATGCTCACTATTTGATTAGACTTCCAAACTATGACGACTCATGTTCACTATTTGATTAGACTTTCAAACTATGACGACCCATGTTCACTTTTTGATTAGACTTCCAAACTATGACAACCCATGCTCACTATTTGATTAGACTTCCAAACTATGACGACCCATGTTCACTATTTGATTAGACTTTCAAACTATGACGACCCATGTTCACTATTTGATTAAACTTCCAAACTGCAACGACCCATACTCACTATTTGATTAGACTTCCAAACTATGACGACCCATGTTCACTATTTAATTAGACTTTCAAACTATGACGACCCATGTTCACTTTTTGATTAGACTTCCAAACTATGACAACCCATGCTCACTATTTGATTAGACTTCCAAACTATGACGACCCATGTTCACTATTTGATTAGACTTTCAAACTATGACAACCCATGTTCACTATTTGATTAGACTTCCAAACTATGACCACCCATTTTCACTATTTGATTAGACTTCCAAACTGCAACGACCCATGCTCACTATTTGATTAGACTTCCAAACTATGACGACCCATGTTCACTATTTGATTAGACTTTCAAACTGTGACGACCCATGTTCACTTTTTGATTAGACTTCCAAACTATGACAACCCATGCTCACTATTTGATTAGACTTCCAAACTATGACGACCCATGTTCACTATTTGATTAGACTTTCAAACTATGACGACCCATGTTCACTATTTGATTAGACTTCCAAACTATGACCACCCATTTTCACTATTTGATTAGACTTCCAAAGTGCAACGACCCATGGTCACTATTTGATTAGACTTTCAAACTATGACGACCCATGTTCACTATTTGATTAGACTTTCAAACTATGACGACCCATGTTCACTTTTTGATTAGACTTCCAAACTATGACAACCCATGCTCACTATTTGATTAGACTTCCAAACTATGACGACCCGTGTTCACTATTTGATTAGACTTTCAAACTATGACGACCCATGTTCACTTTTTGATTAGACTTCCAAACTATGACAACCCATGCTCACTATTTGATTAGACTTCCAAACTATGACGACCCATGTTCACTATTTGATTAGACTTCCAAACTGCAACGACCCATGCTCACTATGTGATTAGACTTCCAAACTATGACGACCCATGTTCACTATTTGATAAGACTTCCAAACTATGACGACCCATGTTTACTATTTGACTAGACTTCCAAACCTAGGATTAAGTATTCAATTTTTAAAAAGGGTACACACTTGGGTATTATTTATAGCTAACAGATGTGTTTTTTTAAGTATTTTTTTATTTTCTTGGTTTTTAGCTGTTTCGGTGTTTATGAAGCTATGCATTATGTTCTTTCGTGTATTTTTTTATTGGTTTTAGTTAATAAAAATTATGAAAGCTGTGCCGTGTTAACGTACTCATTTTGATATTTAACAGTCATATTAGTAGTGCGTAATAATTTATGAATCCTCAGTGTGATACAGGCAAAAGCCTAGTTTACTGGGGACACGACAAATGAAACGCAACAAACTCAGATTCATTAAAATTTTATGTCCGAATTAAATTGCCTGTTGTTTTTTCACAAATTATGTATTGTATATTTCTTGTCACGTGTAAAATAAATAAAATAAACACTTTCGTTGTGCTCATTACAACCTGGAAGGTTTTTTTTTCCATTGGGAATTATGTTACAGCCAACTACAAAGATGTTAAACAAATTTAACTTCTACAAAGATGTTAAACAAATTTTAGCACCAACGGGAATCGAACTCGCTACTATGAGTTGGAACATAGGTGTCTCAACAACTAGGCAACGGATATCGTTATGTAGGTTAATTGTATTCAATGAAAGTGTCATAGAAAATAAGAAAGAAGTATTGATTTATTTTTTCATGATATATGTCCTCAGTGAGATACAGGCAAAAGCCTAGTTTACTGCGGAATGGCGACAAACCCAGATCCATTAAAATTGTATGTCCAAATTAAATTACCCGTTGTTTTTTCGCAAATTATGTATATTTCTTGTCATGTGTAAAATAAAAATAAAAATTAAAAAATATATGACCGAAGTCATAGGCATCCTTATACCCTTGAAGACTAGACGGAAAAATGCACGTGATTCGAGGAGAGTTGTACAGCGCGTGGCTCATGCCGTGGGCATTGCGGACAGACGTTCATGCTGACATACAAAGTGTTATTAAAATCATTCAAAAAAAATTCCTTCAAAACTTAAGAAGCAACTTGTCCCAAAAATAACAATTTCTCTCTCGTGTGTTTTGAGAGCTAGAAGAAATTGTCTCAGAACTGCGCCCCGCCCAACCGAGGGGCAACCGGGAGTTGCCCCATCGGCAGGGGCACGTCCCGAGCCCGACGGCTCAATCCCTCTCCCCCATTCTCCACTGTGCATTGCTATCCTACACTATACCGTGCTATACGCTATGAGCCCAATCTATTATATTGACAAGTATTTATAATCTTTTAATACTTCGAATGAAGATAATTAATTTTAAATCTGTGGTTTTAATCGAATTTACAAGTAAATTGTAAAGGGTCTTTCAAATTGATCGTTTTTTTTTTAATTCTTGGTTCAAACACAGATGGCGTCGTGAACTTGCCTGGGTCTTGTTATATTTGAAATGTGTAATGTATGATATTTATAAAAATGGAGTAGTATACAATACAACAACGCGTTCAAATTGATTATTATAATCACCAGAAACGGTGATGTTAATTGGCCACAAAGATCATGTGATCTGACACCGTTGGACTATATTTTCTGGGGTTACGTGAAAAGCCAGGTCTATTGGAATGGCCTCCAATCAATTTCTAAGCTGAAGGGTGAAATTATTCACGTTATTGGTGAGTTAGAACCGCAATTATGCCAAAATGTAATCCATAATTGGAAATACAAAGAGTGGACATCTGTGGAGCTGCAAGAGGTGGACATTTGGCGGATATTGTTTTTTGTGTTTAAAGCTCATACATTATATTTCAATGACCAATAAAAAGCAGTCAATTTGAAAGACCATTTATGAGAGAAAGATCTGAGAATAAATATTGCTAAATCCAAAATCATGATGATTAAAATGGGTGAAAGGAAAAGTAACTGGGATATATGGGTGAGCTAACATCAGCTAAGATATACGAAAGGTTAGAGGAAGTAAATAGTAAAATAGTATTTTCTCAGATGACTAATATTACAATCCGAAAGGTGTCCTATTTGGGTCATGTCCTTAGAGGAGCAAAGTACAAATTACTGCACCTGATCATCCAAGGCAAAAAGAGGGTCGAAGAGGTATTGGCAAGAGGCAAATTTCCTGGTTCCGCAATATACATGATAGGACTGGTATAAGGAGCGCCGGGGATCTTTTTTGGGCTGCCGGGGACAAATATGCCTACTCTCAGGTGATATTCAACGTTGGGGGGACCTGACATGACACTGGGAAGAAGAATGAAAAGACGGAAGAATAACGAGTGATCTCGAATGGCGTGAAGCAACCGGAAACCAAATCAATGGGGTATTAAACATATATTATAAAGCTCCTGAAATGGCAGTTTTGAATATCCGAGCCTTGAAGTTTAATTTTTTCCCTGAGAAAGTTCAATCAGGATTGCTGGGAAGACTTTAAGTGATCGTGTAAGCAGCACCACAATCCGAGAGGTCTGTGAGGTCCAAGATGTGATCAGATGGGGATGACAGCGTCGACGATACTGGTACCAACATGTACAGAGAATGAATTCCTCAAGAATCCCATACATAACTCTGCATGGGGTGCCGGTTGAACGGCGTCCACCAGGGAGACCCCCGAAATGGTGGAGAGATAGCTGGAGCTCAGCATCACAAGAGGGCAATCCTGCAGTAACATACTCTTGAGTCTATAGAAAGCTGAAAAAGAAGAAAGTTCAATCACTCCATACCACATCATCATCACTCCATACCACAAGGAACTGAACTAGTTGAGGGTGAAAATAATACGCAAGATTTACATACTGTCTCTATTGTATAATATCCTTAACTGTTCCACCGCACCCTTTTATCTCATCGAAAATATTAAGCTCCTTTCCGATCATGAACGTGCACTACGCTCAAACAGAGATGTTTAATTGGTCTTTCCAGTTTCTTTCATTTTCTTTTGCTTGGTTGGTTGGAAGAGATTGCCGTTTGGCAAGAAGCCCACCAGATTTTATTTGCAATGAAGTGTTAAATAAGTAAGTCATGATCGGCGTAGCACAGGTCTAATATTGTCGAACTTGTCTTTGGACTCGCACATTTTAATTTTTCCGTATAACATGTTTATAACAACCATATTATATTCGGCAGTCTTATATATTGTAATATGCATTGTTCATTGAAGTTTTTAAATAAATTATTCCATGCTTGGGCTTTCAGGATGAATGACGTGTGGAAAAGATTTGTGTGGGCTCTTGAGTGTGGGTTTCTTTTTGTTGTTTTAATTTTTGTTGTTTTGTATTTGTGTTTCTGTATATTTTTTGTGTTAATTCTTATTCTTATGATTGTATACGGTATACTATGGGATGAACATCTTTGGTTTTATTTTTGTTTCATTTTGGGTTCATTTTTTATTTTACTTTTGTTTTTTTTTTTATTCTTATGATTGTGTCCGATATATTATGGGATGAAAAAGTTTGGTCTTTCTGGAGTGATGATGTGTGAAGTGTTTGATTCCGCATGATGTTTCCAGTTGTAATTGAGTGTCACTGTTTGTCAGGTTGATGAGAACGTGCAACGGGGTTTTGTTTTTGTGTAATCAAAAATCGGAAAGAAGTAATGATTTATTTTTCATGCTTAATATCCTCAGTGAGATACAGGCAAAAGCCTAGTTTACTGAGGATACGACAAATGAAAGGCGACAAACCCAGATCCATTAAAATATTGCATGTCCAAATTAAATTACCTGTTATTTTTTCGCTAATTATGTATATTTCTTGTCATGTGTAATAATAAATAAAATAAAATAATTCTCGTGGTTTTTGTAAAACATCAAATAAAAATAAGAATAACTTTATATCTCTTGTGACAAAAGTCATTTAATATTTCTCTTATATTAAACAATAACCCTATCCACAGTAATAATAAAAAATTCATTGTTGTACAAAAAGAAAATATAAACAAAATTGTAAAAATCAAAGCCTTGAAAGTTTTCTGGGAACCTTATTAAATTCTGCCCTTTTCATTAATATTGCCATCGTGATGGTTACTTTTCAGATACTTTGTCCCTCTGTCGAGTAAGCGAGAAAGCTGCTCACTTCATATTTAACGACTTATATTTTAAGATTTTTTTT
The DNA here is from genome assembly GCA_949825065.1 of Odontocerum albicorne. NCBI lineage: Eukaryota > Metazoa > Arthropoda > Insecta > Trichoptera > Odontoceridae > Odontocerum > Odontocerum albicorne. The sequence continues at coordinate 3,883,838 of OX463856.1, forward strand.
ATATCCTATCGTAAAATTTTCGTAAATTTTACAACTTTGTAAGGGTCGTTACTCTAATGCAAGACTGTCACAACTCGAAAAAACATCACCTTTATGCCTTGTTCATTGAGGCTGGCGTTCAGCAGTGTGCTCATCTATAACACTTTCATTGAATACAATTAACCTGCATAACGATATCCGTTGCCTAGCTGTTGAAACACCTATATTCCAACTTAGAATAGCGGGTTCGATTCCCATTGGTGCTAAAAAAAGTTAAATATGTTTAACATCTTTCTAGTCAGCTGGAATATAATTCCTAATGAAAAAAAAACCTTCCAGGTTGTACTGTGCACAACGAAAGTGTTTATTTTATTTACTTTAGGTACCTAATTTAATTCGTACACACAATTTTAATGGATCTGGGTTTGTTGCCTTTCATTTGTCGTGTCCCCAGTAAACTAGGCTTTTGCCTGTATCTCACTGAGGACATATATCATGAAAAAATAAATCGATACTTCTTTCCGATTTTTGATTTTATATAAACCCGTTGCCCATTCTCATCAACCTGACAAACAGTGACACTCAATTACATATGTATACATCACGCGAATTCAAACTCCTAACACTTCATCACTCCATACATGTCAAAACAATCCTGTAAGTGCTGTTTAAATTGCAATTTAGAGAGCAGCTCTCATTCGGACCCACTTCTATTATCTAATTAGAAATATTACAAAACATAATAGAAGTTGAGTGTAAGAAGGAGAAGATTCCACGACCAGACCACCAGACCATTCCATGTCACAAGACCAGCAACGGTAAAAACCTCATACTATTGGATCATACGGAAAAATCAATTAAGTTGATGAAAACGAAATCATCCTCCAAGTTCTACTGCTCTCCAAAGGAACATTTCTCAGACACAGATCCAGTAAGGGATTGAATATTTTCCATCGTGACTGAAGGCTAAGGAACGTGACCCACAAATTTATCCCATTGCCTTTCGCGCTGAAGAAGATGTTATAGAAATTGTACCCAAGTTGCTTAGACAGTGAACCCTGCTGCCAAAACACAATAAATTGATGTCTAGTACTAGATTCCAGATGTGTACTTGTGGATATTAAGTGGGAGCAGGAGTATTGTAGTAAATGTTTATAGATATACAAATGTGAAGATTAGAAGAGACTATAAGGAAAACACAAAAGCAGAAGTGTCCAACCTCTCACCAAGTTAAGCCTTCGGGTCCACACAGTTTCCAGGATGTGTCCACTTTCCGTGCACTGACCAGAGGCTGAGTACATTACTATCCAATATTGTCCACAATGTACTTCATCTAACATCTCGCTTCATCCCTAGGGACTTTTAAATTATTGAATTAAAAATAGACAAAGTTTGAAATCAATCGATTCTCAACACTTGAACCAATCTATACTGTATGATGAAAAAGCGCTATCCATACATTACAATTTTTTTTCTTTTGGCAGTCAGCAGACAATTCGAGATATCAGCAGACCTGGGAATGAATACATTACTCTCCAGTATTGTCCATAAGGTACTATCGCTTAACATCCCGCTTCATCCCTAGGGACTTTAAGGGATTTGAATACAAAGAGATAAAGTTTGAATTCAATCCATTCTTGACTCTAGAACCAGCTTACACTATATGATGAAAAATATCTATTTATTACATTTATTTTTTTGTTTTGGTAACGATGATTTCATCAGTTTATTTTCATTGTGATATGTTTATTTATTTAACATTTTTATTTCAAATACAATCTGGCGGGTTTATTGACAGACGGCAATCTCTTCCAGCCAACCAGACAAAAGTAAATAAGGCAAGTTACGTGGTCGCATTAATCATTCAAATGACTATCCATCCCACAAAATCCATAAACACATACGTGAACATATACCCACGAACCCCACAAAGACGGACAATCACCCGAACATTATTTTTTATATAAAGTGAGATATCATCGACCAAAAGGAAAGGAAGGGACGGTGGAGAGGAAAAGAAAAGAAAATTCAGAAATGAAGCACATTATTTTACTGACTAGAAATAAAGAGTTTTTTCAGTCGCTTCTTAAAGCATGCCAAGGATGGAGCGAGTCTTATATTCAATGTGAGAAACCGTCAAAATGCTCACTAGAAATATCAATAGATTTTACTGACTAGAAATTAAGAGTTTTTTTCAGTAGCTTCTTAAAGCATGCCAAGGACGGAGCGAGTCTTATATTGGTTTGTAACTGATTCCAGAGTCTCACTGCATGGACATTAAAGGACGACGTAAAAAAATATAAATAATATGTATGAGCTTTTGGCAGTTTTGCACCAAAGTTACGTTTTTATTCTAGACTTCAATATAAAAACAGACTGCCGACATTGTGTAGGGATTCATTGTGTCAAGAGCTCACCTTAACTGACAATTCATTTTTATTATTATCTTCACGAAAGCAGGTAATAATTTATATCTTTATGAGGAATCTATCACAAAAACTTCATTCTATTTTTCCATATCAAAAATCTAGTTAAACATAGTTGAGAATAGGAGGTCCTAAACTTTTTTGGACTGTACCACCTAATGAAAGTTGTAAAGAGTGGCGTATTACCAGTACTCTTTTCGACCCCTACTCCAACCCCCAGCCCTTTCGAAAGCAACTTTCCGTAATAAAGGTACCCTTACCTAACTCATTGCATAATTAGTATACCTTTGAATTTGAGTTTGGAAAGTTAATGTTTAAAATAAAAATTAACATGTAGGAAATAATGCCTTCTATAGGTTTAATGCACATTATTCGCATAATTTGAGGATGAAATCTAAAAAAACTTAGTGAAGACATGAAATTTTATTGGTATAAATAAAACACGTGTTTTATATTCACCACCGTCAGGTTAAGATAAACACTGACGAGGATGGCGGAGGTCTTTGAAACCAGTAGTGAATTCAAATATTCCTTTTGAAAGATTTTTATTATAATATATACGAGGCATATCCAGGAAGTAAGTGTACTGAATTTATGTAGGTCATCATTTTTTTTATTTAAACAAAAAAAATACTTGGTTACCGTAGTACATATGTAAGCTATTTTTCGACATAGTCGCCATTCCTCTCAATGCAGGTGGTGAAGCGGGGTAACTTTTTGATGCCTTCCTCGAAGTAGTTTCTCGCCAACCCCTCCGTTCACTTCTCCACCTCCTCCTTTACCTCCTCGTCAGTTGAAAACTTTTTTCCACCCATGTGCAGCTTCAGGGAGGTAAAGAGATAGTAATCTGATGGTGCTAGGTCAGGGGAATGCGCGGGATGGTTCAGGACATCCCATTTAAACGAGGCGAGCAGTTCCTTCGTGGCGTTGGCCGTGTGTGGTCTGGCATTGTCGTGCAGCAGGCAGACTCCCTTTGTCAGCATGCCTCTCCTCTTGTTCTGAATCGCCCTCCGCAATTTTTTTAGGGTCTCACAGTATCTTGCAGAGTTGATGGTCTCCCCTTGAGGTATATATTCAATTAAAATTATGCCTTGACAGTCCCAAAACACGGATGCCATGATTTTCTTGGCTGAAATTGTGGTTTTGAACTTTTTGGCGGAGGGTGAAGAGGTGTAACGTGACCGTTTTTAAACTCGCGACACCACTTGTACACACTCGTACGATTCATAGCTTTATCACCATATGCAGTTTTTACCTCATTATAAACCTCAACCGGAGGTTTTCCTTTCCAAACGAGATAACGGATGACGCCGCGTATTTCGCACTTGGCGGGAGATTGGATTGACATTTTTCACGAAACGTGTTGTCGCGTTGACACTTCTCAACGTACTGACCTCGAACTGATCTCGTTGCGGAGGGGAAGGGTCAGGCTACACGGAAGTGTAGCCAACATATCGAAAATAAAATTCATCCGGTCGTGAGAGCCTCAGTACACTTACTTTCTGGATACGCATAGTATTATAGGTAATGATGAATATATCGAAAAGGAACAATTAAAAATTCTTTTTTCTCCTTCATTCCACCAATGTATTGACCTCCCCTCGTACGTTCTGAGTGGTTTCGAATTCCTGCAGCTCATTCAGGTTAGTTACGCTCCTGGAAGAAAACATATATCCTGGCTCCGCAACGTTCGAGAGTGGATCAACATACAAGGAGTCCAAGAGTTGTTTCTTAAGGTCTAGAAGAGAGATTTTTTTGGCCCAAATGAAAACCAATGTCGGACAGATCTGAAATAGCACTAAAAAGTAAAACATTCCTAATATTTCTGTATGGTATTGAAACATTGAGAGAAGATAGACACCATGGAGATGTAATGCTGGCAACTTACACAGTTGCGTGTACCTTGGACAGTATGAAAGACAAATTCATCGATTCTAGAAAAACTACGAATGTTTATTAGTACATACATCACATAACCATAACATATATCACCGACACACTTTCATCACCTCTTCCGCATCCATAAATCTTCTTATACACCTGTATATCTCTTATCAGGTTCTGAACAGAACACTTAAAACTCATGAAAGAACCAAAAACAACGTGTCAAAATAGGGAATATTGCATGATAAATCAACTCAGTATCTGTAAGGAACAGTCCACACGACACTTGCTGCAGTGTTCGAGGAATCAGGTATTTTACATAAAAGAGGACTTGATTCGTGAAACACCCAGTGCTGTCCAGATGACAAATTTCTGGACAAAGATAGCTTAATATTTTTGATACGATAAGAAGAAGATAACAAACAACATAGTAAAATAAAATAAAAACAGTCAACATTAAAGGATAATACTGAATATTCGAATGGCCCTAATTGAGAATGGATAACATACGACCTCTCTAGCTTGGACCTTGCTTTTAGATTCAAAGACAACAAATTGGGAGTTCCTGACAAAATGAGATTAGAATAAATTCAATAGTAGCTTTGTGTCGGGAATTTTTCATCTCCTGCTCTAACAACTGTGATACAACTCGAGGGGGGATCCTAGGAAGTCGTTAGGAGAATTTCGTGGAGGGAAATGTACGAGTATGTCTAATCAAAGTTGAGGACCCAAAAAGTGGCTGAACGGATAAACGAAATGGTTACCAACAATTCAATTCAATTTTCTTTCTAAGCACGGCCTGCCTCTCCGATCTGGTGACAGCAGAATTATTTCTATGTATCAATGCATCATACAACATATCACATTTTACTGCTCACTTGGATCGACTTTGAAACGATCTTCCCGACTCAATCAGATGGGTCACACGCTTATCAATATTTACGAATAAACTAAAGAAGCATTTTTTTTCTTATTTTAAAAGAATAGCTGTGACCGAAGTCATAGGTATCCTTATATCCTCGAATACTAGGCGGAAAAAATGCCTGTGTCGTTCGAGGGGAGAAGCACAGCGCGGAGTTTGAACTGACGACCTTCCGCACGGAAGTCCATTACGTTACCGCGCGGCTATGCACGCATTATTTATCTGAAATTTTCCCCTTCCTTATTTATTATTTGTTTAACACTTTTATTGCAAATTCAATCTGGCGGACTTATTTCCAGACGGCAAACTCTTCCAACTAACTAGACAAAAGTAAATGAAGCAAGTTACGGGGTTGCATAAATCATTCAAATGACTATCCATCCTCACGAAATCCATAAACACATACATGAGCATATACCCACGAACCCCACAAAGAAGGACGATCACCCGAACATACATTTTCGTATAAAGTAAAATATCATCAATCAAAAGGAAAGGAAGGAATGGTGGAGAGAAAAGGAAAAGAAAAATCAGGAATGAAACACATTATTTTACTGACTAGAAATTAAGAGTTTTTCAGTCGCTTCTTAAAGCAGCTCTTCCTTAACTCCCTTACAATTCTAATCTGCATCTCTATTTTCCTTGAGATATACACGTTTTTTTTTTTTTTTTTTTATCTTTAACAGTTTTTCTCAAAACATATTTTCATACACTACTTTCAAGACATGACCATAGATACCAATAATAAATATGAAACAAAATTGGTGGATTAAAAGAAATTGCTTAGGAGCAATAAATCCACCAAATGTACTTGTATGAAAGATTTGTAAAAATGAATAAATTTTACAAAAAAACATTTCCACATTTATTGTTAATTATAATTTGTATAAAAAAAATTACAAGTTTACGAGTATCCAATTAAAAAACGTAAACGTAATTTTTATGTGCTTTTATCATATTTTTTTCTGTTTTGTATGTACATTTATGGTATGTTTTATCTGTTTTGATTGTGTTCAAATTTTAATATTTATCAGATGCGTAAAATGATTCCCTGGATGATTGTATGCAATATTGGATGTAATTTAGAGAGTGTTCTCTGAGATGAAGAAGCGCTTCCTATAAATATCATTTATTTTTTTGTTTTAGCAGTCAGCAGACAGTTCTAAATGTCAGAAGACCGGGGACTGAGTACATTACTGTCCAGTATTGTCCACAAGGTACTATTGCTGAACGTCTCGCTTCATCCCTAGGGACTTTAAGCGTTATGAATAAAAAGAGACAAAATTTAAAATCAACCATTTTTCGACACTTGAACCAGTTTACATCAAACATATAGTGTAAAAGCGCTGCCTATCCATTCATTTATTTTGTTTTGATAGTCAGCGGACAGTTCTAAATGTCAGTAGACCAGGTATTGTCCATTGTCCACAAGGTGATATCGATTAACGTTTCGCTTCATCCCGAGGGGCTTTAAGGTGTTTGAATAAAAAGAGACAAATTTTAAAATCAATCAAGTTTCGACACTTTTTCTAATACAAAAACGTAAGTGAACTTTTTATTTTACATGTACTAGAGCCATATTTTTTTTGTTTTGTATGTACGAGTACATTCATGATTTTTTCTGTTTTTTTATTCACATTCATGTTTTGATTGTGTTCAAATTTTAATATTTATTAGATGCGTAAAATGATTCCCTGGATGATTGTATGCAATATTGTGGGAAATTTAGAGCGTGTTCTAAAAATTTAAAGAGCACAACAATTTAATAAACGAATTTTGAAAATAGACAAAATTAAGACGTAGGAAAAAAATATTGTTCCTAAGGAAAATGAAAATGAAAGGATATTCCGAGTTATGTCATTATATTCCGAGTTATGTCATTATATTCCGAGTTATGTCATTATATTCCGAGTTATGTCATTATATTCCGAGTTACGTCATTATATTCCGAGTTATGTCATTATATTCCGAGTTATGTCATAATAATCCGAGTAATGTCATTATATTAAAATTATCTCTTAAACATTAATAAAGACGGTGCACATATGATGGATGACTCTTGGAAGTTCGTTCCACAGTCACGCGAGTGAACCGTTAATGAAGATTTATAAAACCAGGTATGGTGTGTTGGTTTGCAAAGGAGTTTCTCATCGCCTGGCCGAAAAGAACGTCCGAGTTCTGAAAAAAAAGTATAATTTTTCGCGAAGATGTGAAAGATAATTGCAATTGTTAACCTTTCCCTTCCTGTGCTAAAAATTCCGCGAGTTACGGTGCTGTGTATTCAATACACATCAATTCACATGTAAAAATGAGCGATTTAAAAACGGAAAAATAAGAATATTCATAGTCATTCGCTTAAATTAATTTAATTTGAAGTCAAAAGTGATTATAATTGAAATTTAATTGCTGAAAACATGAAAAATACATCGGCTGACGTTCACAAAACGGGCAAAGAGACCACCTCAAATGGATGCCCGAGAGCTACTGAAGAGAAGTGAGAATCTATTCTTGCGTTCCCATATACCGAAGTAGAGTAAGAGTGAGACGTGAATACTCGTAGCGTCGGTTCCTAACCCATAGTCGTTTTTTAGAATGAATATACCTACCTCACACACTGGCACACGTTTGATTGTGTTGGTGAATTTAGTCCCGATTTTGACAAAATATCTCTGATGTGACCGATAAGTGCTAATTATTATTAATATTATTTTTTTCATTCAATGCGTAAATGTATTACGGATTAATACTTAAAATCTGAACCTAGTATTTATTATATTTATAGAGATATTAAAGTTTTTAGAAGCAATGTGTACTAGTTACACAACACAGGGAAGGAAGGGTTAAGCACGCAAAGTAATGTCAACAGAACGTTAAAGTTCCTTCGCTGTCTGATTTCAAACCGTTGTAGTACTCGTATGTTCCGCAGAAAAATATTTTGTAACTTCAGTCATCATTCAGTTCAGCCTTCAGTTTAACTCACTGAAATAATTTGTAATCCAGTCACAGTTACAAGACTCGTTCCAGGAGCTTCTTTTGGCCCAGATTTGGGGTAATTCCCTGTTTCATTTGTTCCAGATATCATGCATGCCTTATTCTATGTTTCGTGGGTTAAGTTAGTTGATATAGTTTTATTTGGAGTTTTGTTGTTTTATTTATTCAATTGTATGATACACAATGATGATGCTGACATGTTGGAATTTGTAAACATGTCAGAGAGTTAATAATTTTATTCAAATCCATTTTGTGTGTTTCGTAGTTTAAGTTAGTAAATGTAATTTATTGATTAGCATATGTTGCACGGGCATATTGGAATGGATAAACGTTTAAGAATCTTAATAATTTTGATCAAGCACGTTATTGTTTGTTTCGTAGTTTAAATTGATTTATGCATTTTATTCGATTTTTGTATGATTTATTAATTCAATTGTTTAGTAAACGGACATGTTTTGAGTGCATACACATATAAAAGGCATTGTCATTTTCTTCAAACCCGTTATTGTTTATCTCTTATCTAAAATCAATTGATGCATGTTACTTTTATTTAGATTTTTATTAATTATTGCAAATATTTTGGAGTGCCATAAAATATTTTGTTGTGTCTTCAATTTTTGATGGCAAATATTCATGGCAAATAGATGCTTCTTTGGTCTGAGAAAACACCTTATATCTCGGTTGTTGTCTAGAAAAACAAAACTTACCATTTATAAGACACTGCTACGACCTGTCCTCACATATGGGTCTGAATGCTGGGTATTGAGTAAGAAGGACAAATCTTCCCTTCTAATATTTGAAAGGAAAATACTCAGAAAAATATTCGGACCCATACAGGAAAATGGATCTTGAAGAGTGAGATATAATGAGGAGTTATACAGCATATATAAATAGCCCAACATTATAAAATACATCAACATTGGGAGGCTACATTGGGCGGGGCATGTAGCAAGAATGGGAGAAGAGAGAATGCCTAACAAGGTACTCTTTTCCAAGCCCCAAAGAAGACGTAGCGTGGGTAGATCAAAGCTCAGGTGGATGGATGGGGTGCAGAGTGATACAAGCGTGATTGGCATCAGGGGCTGGAGGAATGCATCCCAGGATAGGAGGAATGGTGACGACTGCTGAAGGAGGCCGGGGCCCATAATGGGCTGTAGTGCCATTGATTATTATTATTACTACAATTGTTGATGTTTTCAATTTTGTTGCATTATTTTTGTTCGAATTTATTATTTTATTCATGTAATTGTACGATTATTACAAAGGGATTGCTGACATTTTGAAGAGCGTTAATATATTTTAGTTATGTCTTCAAGTGTTGATGTTTTCACTTTTGTTGTAATATTTTTATTCGAATTTATTATTTTATTCATGCAATTGTACGAGTAGTACACAGGGATTACTGACATTTTGAAGAGCGTTAATATATTTTAGTTATGTCTTCAAGTGTTGATGTTTTCAATTTTGTTGTATTATTTTTATTCGATTTTTTTATTTTATTCATGCAATTATACGAGTATTACACAGGGATTGCTGACATTTTGAAGAGCGTTAACATATTTAAGTTATGTATTCAAGTTTTGATGTTTTCACGTTTGTTGTATTATTTTTATTCGAATTTATTATTTTATTCATGCAATTGTACGAGTATTATACACAGTGATTGCTGACATTTTGAAGAGCGTTAATATATTTTAGTTATGTCTTCAAATTTTCATGTTTTCACTTTTGTTGTATTATTTTTATTCGAATTTATTATTTTGTTCATGCAATTGTACGAGTATTACACGGAGATTGCTGACATTTTGAAGAGCGTTAATATATTTTAGTTACATATTCAAGTTTTGATGTTTTCACTTTTGTTGTATTATTTTTGTTTGATTTTTTTAATTTTATTTATGCATCGATGCATATAAGACTTTGTTTAATATGAATTTTATAAAGATAGCTTCCTATCAGATATTTGTATATTCTTATCCTGCATGTGACAAAACAATTCTTTCGGACAGGTTTACTATGTGGAACCAAGATTTAGTGGGTATTTTAACCAGAATATTCCTGTAGGCTACTAGACAGCTCTCAGACCTTTGACTAACTTGTGAGTAAACGGTTTTTGGCCTGCGATGTGGGTTAAGGGTAGAAGTTACATAGTTCAAGGGAAGAAGCGGGATACTGCTGCATATTTTACAAGTCGGTCTGTTCAAACTGTGTAGCTGTATTAGTAGTGACGTAAAGATCGCAATGAAGTAACAGTTTGATTTGATGTATACAAACTCTTGTACCTTGCCAGTTTGAACTTGTCACGTACGTTAAAAAAATATAACCAATATAGTAACTAGCATGGTTATCTTTTATTCCTAATGACAATTTTTCACTAATTTCATAACCATGATGTTCGCCAACCTCAATGAGGAACTACGAATCAAGATATATCCCCAATGTCATTTTTATTTATCAAGACTAGGTTTATGGGTTTGAATAATTAAAAAAAATACAAATTAGTTCGATAGGCCCTCCATTGATTGTCAGCCACCCTGTTAATAAAGAAGATTTTCAACAGGTTTCTTTAGGTTACACTAGAATAGAAGTGACTATGAAGTTATAATACTTGTATGCTATTACCCTTTCATTAAATACAGTACAACCTGGTAGGCTAATTGCCATAAATAAATCTCTCCCAAGCAACCAGAAAGATGAGTTATTAAGTGAAAATTAGACGTTAGCTCCCGGGTCGGATTAATGAATGACGCTGAAAGTTAACTGATTAGTTCCAACAACAATGGTTTTTTGTAGGGTGGTTTCTAAATTGTGTTATTTTTTTACTCTTTTGCCCCTTTTCATTACACAAGGGAAAAAATATCATGAACTTCAACAAAGTATCAATAGAAATGCATAAAAAACGGTTATTTTCAAAATATATTTCAACGCCACAAAAAAATGGTGTCTAGGCTTAAACCTCGGGTTGCCAAAGGATCTTAATAAAAAGCTAAAGACATCCTGAAAGGCTCTCAGACTCGAGACTCGGAGCAAGGATTTGGAGTACTCCGAAGCATTATCCTGGGCTCTATCCCATTATGTCCTGGAGGACTATTCACGAGACTTTAGATGTATTGGAGGCTGCCTCTGTGCGATTTGATGTCAGGACCTTTTCAGGATATAATCCGTGAAGGATCTTTCAACCCTTTCAAAAGGGTTTTTTGCTGAAAAATATTTTGAGTGGTAGTTTAATCGATCTTACCCTTCGACAAGTATTCTTTTTGTTTTTAATAGTATTTTGTTGTTATCCAAAAAGTTAACCGTTATAAATAAAATGTTATTCATTTAAACGAATTTTGAAAACACAATTTACGCTGTATTGATTTAATCCTTCATCGGGTGATGGTGTTGTTTTGATAATTTTTATCAAGCCAGGCTAGCTACTAAAAGCAACTTAAAAAGCATCACAACTCACATAAATGAAGTAAAGTGGTGTTTCCAATTTACACCAATTTCCAATTTCCATTATATATTTTTTTAACCTATCTGTATCGGACGTATGCGTCATCTTAAATATACGATTTATATTCCTGTGTACCTATTGTATTGAAATGTTTCTTATGCGTAGCCTTCGCAATAGTCACTGCAAATAGTCGGACAGTCCATGCAAGCGAGGAGCGCGCGGTATACATGATATCTAGTAAGCCATGACGGCATACGCGGGCAAATAAAGGGGCTTACGATGAGCGGTGGGCTGCACATAAGGAACTAAAAATGACAAAAATATATTCTCAGTTTCTGGAACGTCTACTGTGTTTTATTTATGACAAACTTCTACCTGCTAAAGAGGAATCTCTTCACCCTGCTAATTTTCACTGGAAAAGCAAGAAGTAAACCGAAGTCTACGAGTACTAAGCGGCAGCCATCCACCTATTTTAGTCTTTGTATCGGTGCTGTAAACTAGCAATTATCAATGTTAACAACGTTTTTCTAGTTGGTTGGTAGACACTGCTATCTGATAATCAGCCCACTAGGCTGTGTTATAAAGTGTTGTATGGAATTGGATTTTCATTTTATATAGTAGAATTTAGCAACAATATTTGTATGTGGTAATCTAGTCGCTACGCTGTACAAACCAAAATTATTTCACTTTAATGAGAGCTTCATTTCGCTTTAATGAATTACGTGCCGCAGTGATAAATTTAATAAGCGGTAAAATAATGTAAGCTAATATTGAATTCTAATACAAAGTTCCTCAAATTTAAAGTCAATTTTTTGATATTATATATTATTTATAGTTAAGGCATGAACGTTGTGGAGGTTTAAAGACATTATAATTTGTTTTATCAAACACCGTTTATTCCACTTTTTGTAACGGTATAACCCTACCGGTTTCAAGGCTTTCACCTCATCATCAGGGGAGCACAAACAAGACTGATTTCTGTTCTTAACCACAATACTCAAGAAAATGTAGCATGGTCCTTGTGACGTTCGAAATGGCATGTCTCAAAGGGATGGGATATAATCGTTTTTTTTTTGTTTTTGTTTTTTTATAAATCGAAAAATAGTTTTTCTCTAAACTGACGTTTAAATTCCTAATTTTCACTATACTGACTTTCTAATGTATTGTATGATTTGTATCTATCTTTAAACAGGCCAAGATTCACTATGAATTAATACTAATTACGAACATTTAATTTTATGTATAAAAAAAATTGAAAATCCAATTATCGTATACACCATCCCTAGCAAATTCACACTAACGTAGTGACTTTTGACGAACGTCGCCAAATATTATTTAATTTTAACAAACTGACATATTTTTGCTAATTTGTAACAAGATGTATTCATTTGACATTATTGTTAGTTTTATGTAATGTATTTACCTAAATAACTTGCTATTTATTAGAATCGAGGCTTATATTAAAGTTGATAAAATAATTAAAATGATTGAACGTCGTTACGAGGTTGTATTGAGGCAAATTTGTGAAACGTCACAGGGACCATGCTACATTTATTTAGTATAGATTATCTTACAATATATACAGTGAAATAATTTTAGAATTGCAATTTAACGCAATACAATCTGGCGGGATTATTGCCAGGCGGTAATCTCTTCCAGCCAACCAGACAAAAGTTAATGAAGCAAGTTACGTGGTCGCATAAATCATTCAAATGACTGTCCATCCCCACGAAATCCATAAACATATACGTGAGTACATGCCCACGAACCCCACAAAGAAGGACGATCACCCGAACATTCTTTTTCATATAATCTGAGATATCATCAATCAAAAGCAAAGGAAGGGATGGTAGAGGAGGCTTTGAGATTTTTTAAATAATCATTACTGACCGACGAAAACCACTGAAAAACTAAACGTACCGAAATATTTTCAGATCCATGTTAAGCTCATTCTTTGCAGTGGGCACTGTCTGTCTGGATTAAGGAGGATAAACAGTGTTACAAATGTTTTACCCTCCTACAGAAAAGATGAAGAGGCACCTCCCAGGACCCTCATTAGCTCTCACAAACACTTCTCGCATGTCTGCTACAACATTCAGCCAGATTCATCGTTGCACCCAATTATCTGCCTCGCATACTTCCTCGCACACTGGGGTGGCAAGTGCTCGCCCCTTTTCCACCTGATTCAAGAAGAGAGAGGGGGCTCTAGGACTGGGAGGTCTTTAGGACAATATCAGATTGTATTGCATTACAATTTCAATAAGATAAAATCTAGCAGACTTAACAAACTATTGTTTCTCCCAAACAATCAGAAAATCATCAATATCTCTTACGCTTTGCTCAAGCAGAGATAACGTTGAAATTTATCATATCTAAAATACTTTTTTTTTTTCGATAATTGTTATAGCTGAAAAATAAATGAAATTTATTTTTATGAATTAAAATTTTTCTGTGAATAAGACTTTTCATTAGTCAAGAATTTATAAAATTCAACCACCTTTTTAGACGACCTAGCCAAGCTAATAACACACCGACCTTCCAACCTAGGGATTACGTGTTCGATTACAATAAGAACTCTATTTATTAAAAAAGCTAGCAATTCGGTTTTTCCTAAGACTTCTATGCTGCCGTCATAAGCAAAAACGCAGCTAACGGGAAAAAATCAGAAATTTAACTAAGTATGAGGCAATATTCCATATCAAATTCTGAACCATAATCCATAAAAAAAAATAACATTTATTTCAATACAAAAATCGACATAATGTATATTCTTATTTTACAAAATACTAGATTTTTTTAAGCAAAAAAGCAGAAAATTGTGATTCATAAGAAAAAAGACAGCAAGTGCCTATGCTTTTTTGCTTATGAGTCACATTTTACTGCTGTTTTGTTTATGAATAACGAGATTTTTAAGCAGCAATAAAAAACATAAAAGTGCAGTTTTCTCAAAACTTAACTTTGGCATTAGCTGCATTTTTGCTTATGAGGGCAGTATAACACAGTTCTGTTTAGTTGGAAGAGGTTGCCACATAGCAAAAAGTCCACCAGGGGATATAATAATAACAAATCTTTAAGTTTGTATTTAAACAATTCGATCAATACTTGGATTTAAAAAACTTTTTTCATGTTCTTTTATGGATATTTTGGAAAAAAAAATTGTTTGGGGCTACCGTAAGCCACAAAAAATGTAATTATATGTTATGCTCCTTGAATCAGAATATCTGACTATACCACAGTCGCATTCCCGCTTTGCATCAAACCACTTCACTTTACCAAAATATCTATTCTTCGTAATATATTATGACACTTGAGTCCTCAAAGATCTAGGTACAGCCCAGTATCCGAATAATGGAGACATCGGAAGAAGATTCAACTGCTGTCATCTAAGTTTGTAATTTAGTTTCCTGCTCCCCAGCATTGGAAAAGTTCCTACATACCCTCACCAAATCCTTGTTAAACTTGCACTCTGTAAACATTGCACGTGTGTTGTATACTTCACAGGACAACTAATGAATAAATAATCTCTTTTTGTTCTCTCTGTCTATCTCACTTTTACTTACGTAGTAAGGACCAAAAATCTGCGGTCCAAGGCTACATATATATCATATTTAATAAAGGTGATGGAATTAAACAAAAATGCTCTTCAATATATTTCTAGTAGTTTGGAAGAGATTACCACATAACAATCAGTCCGAAAAGGTGTTATGTATACAATGAACATATGTTTTATAAATATACAAGATAAACGATCTATTTCAGCTATTTTACAATGCTCTCAACCTGTTCTGAAACAGGTTATTTATACCTGTGAAGTTCACAAATAAAAGTACGAATAATGGATGCAAAAGAATAAATTGACACAATTTCATTTAAAAACTGAAAACCTGATCTTGAGAAACAGACACATATCTTGAGGAATCCAAAGTACGTGTTGTTCAATTCTGATTTTCTCAAAATGTCCATATTCATAAAAAAAACAAGGTTAATATAGGTCAGAGAAAGATTAGATGAACTCTTTCCAGATGTGTTGGAGACGATCGATGTGTATTCTAAGTACGAAACGATGAAAAATGCTTTATTTTTGGATGAACTTCTCTGTCATACCTTCGAAATTATGCATTAATTGCAATCTTCACTTCTTTGATCAAATTTGGCGTAAAGAAGGGACTCATAGTTACTGGTAATATAGAAGGTGGCAGAAACAGAGGTAGATTACACATGTGCTGAAGCGATTAGGTGAAATGTGTCACGGGCCTGTTCTTACAATAAGCACTTCAGACAGTGGAATGCCGGAAGATCTAAAGAAGAATGTGAACAACAATAGAAAAAATAAATGCAAACAAGGGTTTACTTAAATATTAAACAACTTACAACGTTCAACCATTTGTTTCACGATAAAAAAAATATGTTTGACCTTCACGAGGGTTCTTTGAATAAACGAAAATTGTTGTCTAGATTTGCTGACATTTTTATAAACGCTGTCGATTTATTTACTTGGATTCGATTCACAAATAAGGTTCATATTTTCCCACGCTCCTCGACCTAGAAGGGACCAATAATTTATCATCGAACCTCTTTGCAAGTGGTTTTTAAAAATCAATATTCACAATATTTTTATTATTTTTTTGTACTTGTTATGAAGGATTTGTTGCCAAGTGATGATCCCTTCCAATTATCTATTTGAATGTTTTACAATGTTTTCGTTAAGAATAGGTGATAATCATTATCAATGTAGAGAAAAAATAATAATAATGCATTACCAAAATATTGAAAAGAAGCGACATAAATAAAATTCTCAAAAAAGCAAATTCTCGTTCTATATAAGCCTTTTTCCACTAAAAACAATTCAAAGTTCTTTACTTCTATAAAATAAGTCTTCGACAATTATGTAAGTCTGCTTGGTGAAGTTTGGTAATAATGTGTGGTATACATACATAACATATATTGAACTTAAATATACATATTAATATTAAATAATTTTAAACAATGACTGTAATTTATTAATACTACTGCTTTTGTATCTTCATGTTAGTTTAAGATAAAGTTTTGTATTTTTTATCAATAATTTTAAGTACTTGTATTACTTGTCATATGTTAATTTGTGTATAAAAGACACTGTTGTGTCGTTAATTAAATAATTATAATTAAATTAAATTAAAAAAAACAAATCCAAACAATGTTATCGATTACCAGAAGACGAAGAGGAAGACGATTGGGGGAAAATTAGAGAGAAATTTTTATTTTTTTTATTTCTACTTTTGGACCACGTCAATGATGATGCGAGTTTTATAGCTGGTTCCAGAGTCAAATAGCACAGACAGTAAAATATTACATGAAAAAAATGGGCCGTTTACTGGAGAAGCAATATCCGGAGATCAATGTAACAATGCTGAAGCATAACGTGTGTCCGTGATTGGCAAGTCATTGAACATTTTCGACGAGATATGAGAGGGTGGCAAAACAGTTAAGACATCACATAGAAGTGACTATATGTGAGCATTTTGACGGTTTCTCACATTGAACCAATTGAAGGATGTATGAGGTGTGATATAGTCGACTTTTCTTAAGTGGTTATGGTACATACATAGGTCTGTACCTAAGAAACCGGATTTTTTTTATAGAAAATACACATTTATTGTATGAAAATGATAAAAAATATTTTATTCAAAGTATTGCCCATCGCTAGCTACACATTTTTCCCATCTCTCTGGCAATTTGTGGATGCCACGTCATAAAAAACTGTTGCGTTTTTGAGGCAAACCAATCATCGAGCCATTTTCGTACATTTTCGTAAGAAATGAAGCGCTGTTCAGCAAGTGCGTGTCCCATCGATGCTAATAAGTAGTAATCGGATGAAGCCAAGTTTGGTGAGTAAGCCGCATGCGAAAGTATTTGCCAACAAAATGCCTTAATCGTTAACCCTTCAAACGCCTTATTGTTAATCGCCTTAACCAGTTTTGCTGTGTGCGATGGTGCATTATCATGAAGCAAAATCACTTTGTGTTGCCTCTTTTGATATTTTGGTCGTTTTTCACGCAATGCTTGGTTCAAATCTATCTTTTGTTGTTGGTAGCGTTTAGTATTAACGGTTTCGCCAAGTTTTAGCAGCACATAATAGATAACACCCTTCTGATCCCACCAAACACAGAGCATTGTCTTCCGTCCATAGCGATTTGGCCTTGCAGTCGATGTCGCTGGTTTGCTTGGAGTTACCCATGATCTTTTACGCTTAGGATTCTCGAAATATATCAATTTTTCATCGCCAGTCACAATTTGATGGAGAAATGATTTTCTTTTGTACCTGGCGAGCAGCATTTCGCAAGTGGTTTTCCTGCTGTCTTTCATTCAGTTCATGTGGAACCCATGTTCCCACCTTCTGGATCTTTTCTATGGCCTTCAAATGCACGGTTTCTCGTCACATTTAATTGATCCGCGAGTTATCGTTGTGTTTGAGCGTCATCCTCATCCAACAATACTTGCAATTCGGCGTCTTCAAATTTTCTCGGTGGTATCCCACGTTCATCGTTTCTCACGTCAAAATCGCCACTTTTGAATTTTTTAAACCACTCAAAACACTGTAATTTACCAAGAACATGCTCACCGTAAGCTTCGACAAGCATTTGAAGCGATTTTGCAGCAGTTTTCTTCAAATGGTAACAGAAAATCAATGCTGTCCGCAAATCGTAGTTTTCAGGCACAAAAACAGATATGTTCAACGCTATGAAAACATACGTAGTTGTATTAAACTTGTTTTGTGAGTTAAAAGTCTTCGACAAATGTAAATTCAAGAAAAAGTCGCCAATGACGCGATTTGACAGTCACTCCATTGACAACTAGAACCATCTATGAGCAAATTCCGGTTTCACAGGCACAGACCCTGCCATCACGCCATTTCCCTGCTCGAGAAGGAAGAGGGAACAGGGCGCCAGACTTTCTTCATTTATTCATTTGATCTTCAAATTGTTACAGAGTGCTGTGTTCATCTTACTCAACATATTCGCCTAATATTGTCATGCATCTCTTATCGCTTCATTCCGTATTCCATGATACATTGCCCAGTATTTATTATTTCCATGACGATAGTCTTATATTGTTCTGGATTATAATCTTAGCAAATTTTTATACTGTCCGACTCGAGTGTTTATGTTTTAGTGCCCCATTAACTTTTTTCCTATCCCTACATACCGTTTGAAATAACTCTTCCATCAATTAAGAAAATACTTTCCAAATATCGGAATTCCTCAGCTTTCTCTCCCTTTAATTTCTAACCTCTATGTGGTTACGTAAAATGTATCGTAGTATTTGATCAAATGCGAGATAAGTTCACGTGATTAGACGAAGTATTCGATTAAATGCGAGATAAGTTCACGTGATTAGAATAAGTATTTGATTAAATGCGAGATAAGTTCACATGATTAGAAGAAGTATTTGATTAAATGCGAGATAAATTCACATGATTAGAATAAGTATTTGATTAAATGCGAGATAAGTTCACGTGATTAGAAGAAGTATTTGATTAAATGCGAGATAAGTTCACCTGATAAGAAGAAGCATTTGATTAAATGCGAGATAAGTACACGTGATTGGAAGAAAGTTTTTATTTATAAAACCTTTTCCATCGGGAGTTTTCAGGTTAAATTTCCAAAAAATTCTGATAAAAGGGTCGAAGTTTAATTAACAAAAATTGTCTGATAAAATATTATTGCTTATGCGATAATATTATCATCAAGAATGATGACGAACTATAAATCACATATTGTATTCCACTTTCGTTGTATACTGCAGAGTATGGTGGGCTTATTATCACGTGGCAAACTCTTCCAACCAACGATGAATGACGTTAACGATACCTTAAATGCAAACCAGGCGGGAATTTTTCATAAAAAATCCTGGTTTCAAAGGGATTTGAGCCCACATACACCGAGTTTGGAGACAAGCATCTTCACAACTAAGCTACGGAGGTCGTCCACGTACATTCTATATTAACGTATTTCGTTCCTTGCTGGGCATCGTAGTGGAAAATTCTTTCGCCAGTCCAATTTCGTTGGAATGTGAAGTCTTTGTTTTATTTTCTTTTTTTTCTCTCCTCTTTAAGTGAGTGAGCTATTGCACACCAGCTAACTCACTGACCACACCACTGTACTGAATCCAATATCACACTGAAGTGAGACAATCGGAGCACGGTTTTTCCTTCTTTTTTTTTTAGTTTAAGTCTAATTACAGTAAACTTTCGTACGACAAAGCTTCAACTTAATTTCTTTTTTTTTTCTACATCGTCGATAAAAAAACGGGACATTTCACCACTTTCGTTTTATCATCCTCCGCATCATATTAGAGCGTAGTGTCTTCACCAGGAATGCAGCAGCGATGTAGTAATTTAAAACAGCTCTTAATAAGAACAAGCGGTATGAAACACGGGATGGGAGTTACTCGGGGTTTATTCTAATGGAAACTCTAACAAGGGTTTGCTACGCTGAGGCGCTAAAACGGGACAGTACGCCGCTGAAAAACATCGACGCACTTCTTGTATTATTCGATTTATCCACTTAACAAAATTTAAACAAATGGAAAAAAGAGATGTTGGTAGTGGAGCAAGAATTAAAATAAAACAAAAAAAAGCGAATGAAGGAGTTTCACTGTACACAGTTTTACCATCAGACATTTTTCTGCCGATAGACACTTGTCTGCCGATCCGGAGGTTGCGGGTTCGATCCCCGATGGAACCCAGATTCTTTTAAATAGGATTCCAGTCTGGTTAACACTTATGGCCGATAAAAACATCTTTCTGGTTGGTTGGAAGAGATTGCCACATGGCAATAAACTCGCCAGGTTAAAAAAAATGTTAAATAGTCTAGTAATCGAAGAATTTTTTTATACACTAACCTATCAAACATCATTCTATCATTTTTTGCAGTTCACTAAGCTCAACTTTAGAATGATCTTCCTGTTTCGATCAAATGTGCTTAATGCTTGTTGACATTTAAGAAAAAACAAAAAATATATTTCTTGTTTAATCAAGCACTGTTTATTCCACTTTTTGTAACGGTATAACCTTACCGGTTTCAAGGCTTTCACCTCATCATCAGGGGAGCACAAATAAGACTGTTAGTGAAATACTTAAAACCGGTAGGGTTATACCGTTACAAAAAGTGGAATAAACAGTGTTTGATTAAACAAATTACAATGTCTTGAAACCTCCACAATGTTAAAAATGACTTAACTATAAATAATATATATTTCTTGTTGTTGTGACCTTAATGCTGAGGGTTGTTATCCACATTTTTTAAGGATATCATATGGTTTTGAGATAAAAATATTGCTGTGGTCTTCTATTGGCTTCTGCACCACAATATAGTAGATGTTATAGGAATTGTATACATGTTGTAATCTAATGTGAGCCCTACTGGTAACAACAGTATTTTAGAGCGTAGTATTAGGTCTGAGATGAAATGTGTACTTATTGATGCTAAGTGAGTGTTATAGAAATATTTTGGTATTATCTAATGTGGATAGGAGTTTAAGGGATAAAGAGAGAAGATAATCAGAAGTAACCATTTTCTGTTTTCCTCCCCCAAGTTAAGCCTGTAGGCTCACACAGTTTCCTGGGTGTGATCGCTCTCCGAACACTGACAGCTACTTAGAGCTAAAGGTGAAGAAATTGAAATGTCGATGGATAAGGGGTTGATTATTTTTTAGGTGACAATAGACTACTCTATGCCGTCCATGAGTTACTACCACTTATCATCTCACTACGTCCCTAAAGTAATATTATTTATCTTAAAATATTCCTCTTTACTCTTCTGTGATTTCTATCCTATCCCTCGAGATATAAAATATTTTATTTTACTTTTTGTTACTTTTAAAAAATAAATACATTTTTTAAGTTCAAAACAAAGGTCATGGGTACCTTTAATAAATATGAAACAAAAATAAGTTGATTGGAAAAATGCTTTAAAGCAATTTTTTAGTAACAATGGGTATCGAACTGTGATACAAAAATCTAGAAGTGGGAATCGTACCCGTAAGTTCCTGGTTAGGAAACCCGTAAGTCGCAGGTTCGTTCTATACATTTTAACCTGGCGGGTTTACAACCATATGGCATTGTCTCCACCGCCCAGAAACACGTTTATCAAACTTCAAATAAAAACTAGTGTTGAACACTATAAAAAACGGTTATCAACGAGAATCGAATCCACAAACTCCAGGTCCAAAGGTATGCGTTTTATCAACTAGTCACAGATGTTATACTTATGACTGATTTACGTTTTAAAAACTTAATTGATATTTATTTTTCGGCCAATTCATCGTGGTAAACTGTCCCATTTTAGTGAAATTCTCTATATTCTTCGAAAAGCTCTGCGACTCTTAGCTAAGATGAACGGAATTTTAATTTAAAATGTCACTTATGCACCCACTTCCTTTTCTCCACCGTCATTTTCAGCGACTGGGAATCCATTTAATCGCCCTCGTGAGACGATCAACGATTTTTTATCACAAAAAAAAACTACTATATGTGTTCATATCACATATACGAGTATGTTCATATCACATATGGATGTATATCACATATATTTAAGTCAAAAACTCACTACAACTCATGATTGTACGAGAAATTGATTAGTAGTCTAGACAACCTTTGCAGACTAGCTAGAATTATACTTGTCCTCTACACATGGGTATTGGGTTCAATCCCCAACGGTAACAAAGAATCTCAGTCTGACTTAAGAGTTTTTCTGGTAACAATACTCGCACGCTCTAGACGTTGCCTAAACATATGAGATATATTTCCAACACGTACGATGGTGAACTGTGAATTACGTGCATACTCCAGTGTTTCTAAGGTCCGAATGCTCGAACAACGAGGCCGCAGAGAATTCACGCTCTTCAACATATCCGCATCACTAATGCAAATATGTTGAAAGGTTATTATACTAATGAATGAAAAAATAATCTACAAATTTATATAACAATTTTTATTATATATTTTATTAAATTGCAAGTATATCACTTGGTGGTTGCAGGGTTTATTGTCGATGGTATCGATGCTTCTGATTTTGATTTTATGTTAACCTTTCTCTTCCTGTGCTAAAAAATCCGTGCGTTCCGGTGCTGTGTATTCAATACACATCAATACACATGTAAAAATGAGCGATTTAAAACCGGAAAAATAAGAATATTCATAGCCAATGACTTAAATTATTTAAATTTGAAGTCAAAAGGGATAATCATTTCAATTGCTGAAAACATGAAAAAAAAACATCGGCCGACGTTCACAAAACGGGCAAAGAGACCACCTAAAATGGAGACACCCGAAAGCTACTGAAGCGAGCGAACTGAGGTTCTATTTCTTGCGTTCCCATGTACCGAAGTAGAGTGAGACGTGAATAGCATCGCTTCCTCACCCAAAGCGGTGTTTTAGAACAAATATACCTACGTCACATACTGGCACACGTTGATTTTATTGGTAAAGTTATTTCCGATTTTCACAAAATATATCTGAAGTGGCCGATAAGTGCTAATTATTATTAACATTATTTTTTCATTTAATGCGTAAATGTATTACGGAGAAATACCTAAAATCTGAACCCAGTATTTATTATATTTATAGAGATGTTAAAGTGTTTAGAAGCAATGTATACTAGTTACACATCACAGGGAAGGAAGGGTTAAGGGGTACCATACGAATAAATAGATTGCTTCTATGCTTCTTCAGTTTTCACTCATAATTTTTAACTTCATTCTTAAATAATCTTGATCGTTCTTATGACAAGACTAATATGTCCAAAACCTGTTAAATAAACCATTCAATATCAGCTGGTGCTGTTCCTGCCATGGCTTCAATAAAGAAAACTGTGGAGATCCACACGTATGTAAAACGCATAGCGTGATGGCATGTATAACGTTTTAATCCAAATTTAAAACATACTGTTTTCAATTTATCCAAAAATTGCCATATTTGTTAGTTTTGAGTTTGTAAAAACTAAATAAATGATGTCTGATTCCAAATAAAAAAAATTCAATGCAAAAAAAAAACTTTGTCAGAAGTGGGATTCGAACCCACGCCCACAGAAGTGGACTGCGACCTGAACGCAGCGCCTTAGACCGCTCGGCCATCCTGACAGTACATTATTTCGGTCGATATCGGAATCTGATATCAGAACTCGCGTTATGACTACAGTTCATATCTTATCTATTCAGTGTCCAAATTCTTTCTATCTATAAGACTATTAGGAACTGTTTAACTTTCAGAACCTACTTTAGATACATACTACAGTTATTTCAGGTACAAACTACAGCTATTTTAGATACGTACTACATACAGCTATTTCAGATACATACTACAGCTATTTCATATACACACTACAGCTATTTCAGATACAACCCATCAATCATGGTCGTCAGACGTGGAACCAGAGTAACTCAACTAACTGTGTTAGGGCTGCATCTGCTATCATTGGCCGTTAATGGACAACAAAAGGATTAAACTAATTAGCCTGGATACCCATTAGAGATGGTGTATGCGACTATTGGATACCCATTAGAGATGGTGTATACTCACCTGGATACCCATTAGAGATGGTGTACACTCACCATTTGTGAGCCGTCGCTAACATGCGGGGCAGACGCTCACTGCGTTTCACTTTAGTCGTACTTTAGGGATCCCCCGACAGATTGATTACCATCAACGTCCTCCTCAAGTCCGTTGCCCGTCGGTCACCACGTGGAGGTATGAGAAGCATGGTGGGAGAATATTTACTTCTTTTACATCCATACACTTCAAACAGCTCCTTCGATTTATCTTACTTCTTACATTTCCTTCATCCAACCATACCTTCCTTGATCTTTCTATACCACACTTTAAACATTTGTACTGTACATTTGTTTTGTTAGTCTTTCTTTATTCATTCGTTTCACGTGCCTAAACAATTTCAAAATGGTCTTCTTCGTCTTTCTCAACACATTGTACTCACTTGAGTGTATATTTTGAAATTTTGTAAAATTTCTGTTTGAGTATTAGAAAAGAAAAAGGCTTGAGGACATTGCTTTCGATAAAGAAAAGTGGTAAAAGTCACGTTTGCGGGCGCTAGTGACGGTGACGGGCCAATGTGAGGAAACGTTTTAAGTCCTACGTAATCCGTGAATGTCCCACTTTATACTGTAACCATACGATCAGAACAATGTAATAATTACATTTGCGTGTTAACGTTACGAGACATAAACGTTCTTAACCTTTTGCTTCCTGTGCTAAAAAAATCCGCGCGTTCCGGTGCTGTGTATTCAATACACATCAATACACATGTAAAAATGAGCGATTTAAAATCAGAAAAATAAGAATATTCATAGCCAATCGCTTAAATGAATTAAATTTGAAGTTAAAAGTGATAATAATTGAAATTTAATTGCTGAAAACATGAAAAAAAAACATCCGCCGACGTTCACAAAACGGGCGATACGACCACTTCAAATGGCTGCCCGAAAGCTACTGAAGCGAGAGAAGCGAGCGAATTTAGATTATATTTCTTGCGTTCCCATATACCGAAGAAAAGTGAGAGTGAGACGTAAATAGCGTCGCTTCCTCACTCATACCAGTTTTTTAGAATGAATATACATACGTCACACGTTTGATTGTACTGGTGAATTTATTCCCGATTTTCCCAAAATATATCTGATAAGTGCTAATTATTAATAATATTATTTGTTTTCATTCAATGCGTAAATGTATTACGGAGGAATACATCAAATCTGAACCCAGTATTTATTATATTTATAGAGATATTAAAGTTTTTAGAAGCAATGTGTACTAGTTACACATCACACGGAAGGAAGTGTTTAAAATATGAGTTAATGACCTTAAGGGTTAATCACCTAAATCTCCATCAGATTACCCTCACTGCTGAGTATAAGGCAATATTTCGGCTCATTTCAATTCGATCACCACCACCTTAGCTGTTATGAGGAACAAAATAAGTTGTATCCAACGTGGTCAAAACTAAAAGATGAGTGATGTATCACTTATATTAGTGACGAAAAATAAATTACACAAAAAACTCTTGTTCCTATGGTGACTAACTTGATTATAAAAATAATATCAGTGACGACGTTCTTAACCTTTCCCTTCCTGCTCCTGTGTAATCAATACACATGTAAAAATTTGCGATTTAAAATCGGAAAAATAAGAATATTCATAACCAATCGCTTAAATTAATTAAATTTGAAGTCAAAAGCGATAATAATTTAAATTTAATTTCTGAAAACATGAAAAAAACATCGGCCGACGTTCACAAAATGGGCGAAGGGACCACCTCAAATGGATGCCCGAGAGCTACTGAAGCGAGAGAAGCGAGCGAACTGAGATTCTTGTTCTTGCATTCCCATATACGGAAGTAGAGTGAGAGGTGAATAGCGTCACTTCTCATCCAAAGTGTTTTTTAGAATGAACGTCACACACTGGCACACGTTTGATTGTATTGGTGAATTTATTCCCGATTTTCACAAAATATCTCTGATGTGGCCGCCTCTTTAACATCTTTTTTTGGCTAAAGAAATTACCACATTGCAATAAACATACCAAGTTATACCATATACAACAAAAGTGTTATGTAACAGAATACAATACGTTTTATAGTATTTTATAATTATTACAGTTGTACAGTACCGGTACAAAGACTGTAAAATAGGTGGTTGACTGTCGCTCAATACTCGTAGATTCCGGTTTGCTTCCTGCGTTTTCGGTAAAAAGTAGCAGGGTGAAGAGATTCCTCTTTAGCAGGTAGATGTTTGTCGTAAATAAAACATAGTAGACGTCCCAGAAACTGAGAACATAATTTGTTAATTTTTCGTTACTTATGTGCAGCGCATCGCTCATCTTAAGCCCCTTCATTCGCCCGTGTATGCCATCGCGGCATACTAGATACTTGCTAGATTCCATGTATACCACGCGTTCTCTGCATGCAAAGGTTATTCGATTATTTATAGTGATTATTGTTAAGGCCACGCACGAGGAACATTTCATTGCAATAGGTACAGATATCAACTCTACAATATTTACACAGCAATTACACAAATAAAATGATAAATTTTAGATGACGCATACGTCCGACACAACAGTGATATGTAAAAGACACTTAGGTAACATTTATTTTGTCAATAAATTAATAAACCATACACACCCAGAATGTAGAAAAAATGGATTCTCGAACATTTAAATGATGTTAATGATAAAGAAAATTAACAGCTGAGAAAAATACTAAGTTAGTCAAATATTTATGTTATAATAAATTAAAACTTTGAACAAAGCGAAACAAAATTTAAAATAACCCTTAAATGAATGGTGACCCTATATGGCTCCTCCATCGCATAGCAGGACCGTTTTTAGTTTGTACACAGGCAAAAACCCTAAAAATAAAAATGCCGGCCCTGAAGCGAGACAAGAATACGAATTGTTCATTAGACGCTATCGCCGATGCGGTCTGCGACAGAGCCGGGGCCGGGGGACATAACGCCCCTTATTTACGATTTTTTTATCAAATCTGAAGAGTCTTGCTTCCCGGCAAGGGTAAATTAAATAAAATTGCGACGTGTCATAAACTCTGCTGAGAGATGGGTGAGAGAGACAAAATATGGGTGAAAAAGACAAAAGAGCAACATAAACAGGAGGCTGTTAAATTAATATAGCCTCTTTGGGGGTGTTCTTATATATTTTTGATACAAAACTATCTTAAAATGATAAGTGTATAAAAAAACTGATGTATCTGTATAAAATAGAAAGTAGAAGCCTTAAAATACTCGTACATTGTAAGGTATTTCTGGAATGATTTGTAATAGCAAATAATGTACAATAGTTTTCTCTGGAATTTATTTTCTTAAACCCGTTTTTTTCAAAGCATTTTCAAGGAGTAAAATAATACATACATATCTGTTGAGGCAGCTTTATATGTTGAGGCAGCTTTGTATGTTGAGACAGCTTTATATGTTGAGACAGCTTTATATGTTGAGGCAGCTTTATATGTTGAGGCTGCTTTATATGTTGAGGCAGCTTTATATGTTGAGGCAGGTACAGAGAAAAGATCGTCAAATTCACCTTTTTTATTTATACATGACAAGAAATCTATTAATACTTTATTTGCGAAAAACACAACTGGTAATTTTATTTGGACACACAATTTTTATGGATCTGAGTTTACAAATCAAAGATTACAAGACAGTATACAAATCAAAAACGACAATATGCAAATCAAAAACGACAAATATACATCAAAAACGACAATATACAAATAAAAAACGACAATATACAAATCAAAAACGACAATATACAAATAAAAAACGAAAATATACAAATAAAAAACGACAATATACAAATAAAAAAAGAAAATATACAAATCAAAAACGCCAGTATATAAATCAAAAACGACGACAATTTAATCAAATTAACATGGTCAACAGTAACAAAAGCTGGTTGATTGGAAGATGTTTCAAAGCATCCAATCTGTCTGTGGTGTTTGTATGATATCAATAAATAAAAGATATTCGAAACTGGACTCGTATAACATGTAATACAAGTCCAGTCCAAACAAATGCATTCTGGTAGCTCTCTCCTTTTCTTAATTTAAAGGATACTATACTCTTCTATTCTTTACTATGTCTGCCTCTTCTATACCTATAAACAATTTTACTTGTTATGTGGGTAATTTACAATTCTCTCAATATTCAATTATTACAATTCATATTTTGTTTATTCAGACTCTATAATTCCAGTAACTTCCAACCATCCTAATAACCATAAATTCGCCGCCTTTAACTGTATGCTTCATAGATTGATCAGTGTCCCATTAACCGACGACAATTTTAAAAAGGATTTAATAACCATAAAAAAATACCTACAAATAATGGCTATCCTGGAAGCCTCATTGATTCACTTTTAAAAAACAAAACAAAAAAGAAACTTATAAAAGATTATATATTTAACAACACCTATAAGCATACTTATAAATGGAGCAAAGTCCTATTTATAAAAAAACATATACGAAATAACCAAAAATATTCCAAGTCACATAAAGCCAGCTTTTTACACTAATTTTAATCTCCCGAAACTCTTATTTAATGGGAAAAGCAAAAAGGGAATACTTAGCAACAGTGGTGTGTATCAACTCTAATGTGCTGACTGTGATAATTTATATATAGGAAAGACAGGAAGATCTTTTGAAAAGAGATTTCGTGAACACAAATCCGCCTTAACAAATCCTCTAATTTATTCTGAAATGGCTAAACATTGTCACCGTGAAAACCATACTTTTTCTATCGATGATGCCAAATTCTTACATATCAGTAGTAACGGGAAAAATTGGACAGATTAGAGGCCCTAGAAATTTCATCTCTGAGGGGAAAGCCTTGAAACCGGTAGGGTTATACCGATACAAAAAAGTGGAATAAACTGTGTTTGATAAAAATTAATTACAATTCACTCAAAATTTCAGAATCATTTTAAGATTCGTGTCTTGATTCTTTGTTTTATTTATTGAACAATTTGTTGTTTTATTTATTTATTGAACATTAAACTTTTCCTGACGTTCAACCAGTTTAGTACTTTCTGGTGAAAAGTGGTGTGATCGTACTTTCTCAAGTTTAAAATAAATCATACACAAACATTTTGAAGACGCTGTAATTTGTTCAGCTGTAAATAGCAAGGATTGCACGAGTAAAATTTTGGTTTTAGTTGGTAGGAATCTTTACAACACTTTAAGGGAATGAAGGCTGAAGAAGATCCTTCGGCTTACCTTATTTATTTGATCTCGCCTTGACAGTGTTATCCATTAGCACTCCTAGTTCTTTTAACAGTCTCATTTAATGGTATGATAGAGCCATCAAGTCTAACAAATATCTCTCTTATACACGATCTTCTTCTTGCTCATAAGTAAGACATGTGATCCGCTATCAACAGGACTGCCTCTCTTGAGATATTGACAGCCAGAGTTCCTTCAATATTTTAGAGGTCTTCCTGAGAGACGCTCTAGATGGATATTTCGTGAATTGTCATTTATATATTATTTATAGTGAAGGCATTAACATTGTGAAGGTTTAAATACTTTGTAATTTGTTTTATCAAACACTGTTTATTACACTTTTTGTAATGGTATAACCTTACCGGTTTTAAGGCTTTCACCTCTTAATTAGGGAGCACAAACAAGTATTGTTTGTGCTTCCCCGTTACAAAAAGTGGAATAAACAGTGATTGATAAAACAAATTTCTTTTTTCTTTCTTTTGATGGTTTTACAGCCCATATCGAACTTTGGCCTCCGTCAACCTTCGCTTCCAACTTCTCCTGTCTTCCGCCTCGACCCTCCAATCCTGCGCCTGTAGCAGCCGGGTTGCGTCCCTCTCAACTTCGTCCTCCCATCGCAGCCTAGGCCTACCCACTCTCCTTCTCCCACCCGGGTGTCCTTCCAGGATTCTTTTGGGTACTCGCGATGACGGCATTCTCTGCACATGTCCGGCCAATCTCAACCTGCTCAGTCTGACATGTACAGATAGCTTGGGAGCTTTGTAGATATTATATAGCTCATCGTTGCATTGTATTCGTCAGGTTTCGCCGTCATTCACGGGGCCCAGGAACATACGTAGTACTCTTCTCTCGAAGGCATTCAAAACAAATTACAATTATCATTTAGCTATGATATTCATTCCTTTCACATGGCCTCGTCAGTCTTCTGCGGTTTCTACCATATCTGATAATTTCTTCGACTTCACATATTTCTCAGATACGAGAGTTTCTTACTCTGTCTAAAGAGTTTTTCCTCCAGTAGCTCTGAAGCATACTTTTTTGTTTTTGTTGTATCTGCTCTAGAGTACATTCCATAAGTCATGACTTTCCTCACTCATGCTTTGTTAATGTTGCCCTCAAGTATTTTATAATGTATTTTTTATTAGGACATCCAGAGAAAGCATTGGCTTTGTTCACCTGGCCTCTAATTTATATGTGCAGATCATTGCAGCAGAACAAATTGACATCTAGATTTTATTCGATCCTTCCTTTTTTGTCTTAATTCTACCATTTCTAATTTATTTTTACTGTTTTTTTTATCTCTTTATTAATGTTTATGCTCTTAGAAAAAATACTATAGCAAATAATCTAGTAGTAAAACAGATTAAACAGTATTACAAAATCCATAGTTGTAAAAAGACTTCCATTTTACGGAGGTATTTTGGGTGAAGTGCATATTCAGTAATAAGGCAATGTAGCTTTAATCGAGGATATGGCCCATTTTGCTGGTGTTGTGATGGAATTAGCTGGCTCTAGTGGCCCATAATGCCCAGCCCGCGCGCACAGTGCCTGTTCTTTCCAACGCTTTATTGAAAGTTGCATAATTTACACATTTCCCAGCTTCTGGTTCACGCATGGGGTATACACACAACTATACGTTACTTATTCAAGAAAAATGTTTCTGAAAGGGAAAATATTGAAAATTCAATTTTAATACTAGAAAATGGCATTTTAAAAGGAAACCAAAAATTTACGAAAGCGCGTCATTGTTTATTCTGATGAAAATTTACATTACATCGATTAGAGACCAGATTCTCCTCAAAGGTGCTCTAACTCAAGATTTGAGGCTACTAAAATTGACAGATTAAAAATGTTACGAGATAAATATAAATAAGTCCTAGTCAATCCAATAGGGCCGGGTAATAAGATATAACTTTTGCCGCGGCTGGTCCTTTGGCGTGGAATGAGCTGTCTTCAAGTGTCAGAGATATGGGTGGCGTAAGTAGCTTAAGAAAGCACTTAAACACAGCTGTTTTTTTTCGAAGGATTTATGTGAACACTACATACATACACTACACCTAATTTATATTGTATGAACACTACATAACATACACTACAACTAATTCATATGAACACTACATACATACACTACACCTAATTTATATTGAACACTACATACATACACTTAATTTGTATGAACACTACATACATACACTACACTTAATTTCTATGAACACTACATACCTACATACACTACACCTAATGCATATGAACACTATATACATACACTACACCTAATTTGAATGTGTTACTATCACATATCGGAAGATTAAAGACATTCCTTTTTGGAAGTTCTTATAAAAATTTATGAATGGGTTTGAATTCTGAGTTAGAGCGCCTTTCAGGATAATTTGCTCTCTAAACAGTGCAGTAAATTGTTTTTTCATTATTTTTTTCTTGAGTGCTGGAATATCAAGGTGGTGGCTGTGGCCATTTGATTAAATACTTCCACGCATCTGCATGTGTTTAGAAAAACATTTTTGGTAAGAAAACCACAGAAAACTTACCAAGGGAAGACGCACTATAAAGAAACCTTTGTAGATCTTCTGGTATATGATAGTAACACATTCAGCTTAAAGAGGAGTGCAGCACTCATATACGTGTGTACTGTTCTCATATTTTGATAAGCCTACCCAAAAACAGTTATGTTCAGATGCTTTATGAATACTACAGGACCGAAGCTGTGTGACAGAAGAAAAACAGCCGATATAGTACTGCTATATAAAATCATTCACTCAGTAATCGATGCACCTCACTTACTCGCAAGAATTTCATTTCGTATTCCCACTAGATCCACAAAACAGCTCAATCCCTTTTATACCAAAAATTGCTATACCTACTAATTATAAAACAAACTCCTCTATAATTTGTATGCAAAGACTTGGAAATGAGTTTTGCAACAATTCAGATATTTTTAATATAAGTATACATAGTATTCGCCAGAATATCACAACAATATTTAGAAATAGCTACTAACTTTGTGCTCTACTTTATTAATATAAATAACGTAATATAAACAAAACATTAAGGACAATACTTTGCCGCTGGAGTTGAGTAGCCCTGCATCAACATGTTAAAGGTTTTGATTCTGCAAAGCAACTTGCATCTCGTTCTATTGCATATCTCAAGATATATCCATAAAATTCTCAAAAAAAAAAACAGTTCTTGATCTATGTAAACGTTGTTCCACTAAAAAAAAAGTTCTTTACCACTTTAAAATAACTCTTCGACAATTACGTAAGTCGGCTTGGTGAAATTTGGATTTTTTTTCTGGTGTACATACCTAGATATATTGAACATAAATATACATATTAATATTAAATATTTTTAAACAATGGCTTTTGTATCTCCTGTACATGTTAGTTTAAGATAAAGTTTTGTATTTTTTGTCAATAATTTTAAGTACTTGTAAAACTTGTCATATGTTTATCGGTATATGTAAGACACTGTTGTGTCGTTAATTAAATAAATAATAAACAACTGCAATAACCCTATCACAGTACCCCGTCCTGTAAGATCGATTCGAAACAATCAATTTATTCGATTCGTAAAAATTAACTCCCGATATCGCTTTT
Source organism: Odontocerum albicorne (assembly GCA_949825065.1). Taxonomy (NCBI): domain Eukaryota; kingdom Metazoa; phylum Arthropoda; class Insecta; order Trichoptera; family Odontoceridae; genus Odontocerum; species Odontocerum albicorne. The sequence goes on from OX463856.1 coordinate 3,916,873, forward strand.
CATAGCATATTTTATCTTGTTAAAAGAAAGTATTCAACACAATAAAAGATAAATTTTACAAAGGATACCAAAATATATTAATAAAAATGAAAAATTCTCACACAAAAGGAAAATAAGTATTGAGAGTCAGTGAAACGAAATGTCGCCTTAAGAATCAGATCTGACAGGTGTTTGACAGCCCTCCGTGTTCACTGGACCGAGTGCCCATTTCTCATTATCGCCACGATACCTGCCCACTACCCACTATCCAATGTCCTATTCTGATAACTTGTACTCATTCAAGTGACACATTTCACAAAGGAGAGATAATATTGTATTATTAAGAATTAACTCTATTGATGCTTTTGAGATATGATTATGACGTTGAGTGTAGAACCTGATTGCCAACCACCCTTACAAATGTTGGAAAGTCTTCCAAGAAAAAACGGCAATCAAAAGTCTTAATGACTTGAGCGCTCTTTTTCCTTATCTTAAGAATACAGGACCAGTTACTGTCGGCACTATCATCATCAGACCGGATGACTTATGTGTGTATGTAGGTAATTGCTGAAGGGAACTCCACTTATTTATTTATTTATTGAACACTTTTATTGCAAATACAATCTGGCGAGCTTATTGCCAGGCGACAATCCCTTCCGACTAACCAGATAAAAGTAAATGAAGCAAGTTACGTGGTCGCATCAATCATTCAAATGACTATCCATCCCCACGAAATCCATAAACATATACGTGAGCATATACCCACAAACCCCACAGAGACGGACAATCACCCGAACATTATTTTTCATATAAAGTGAGATGTCATCAATTAAAAGGAAAGGAAGAGATTGTGGAAAGAAAAGAAAAAGAAAAATCAGGAATGAAACACGTTATTTTATTGACTAGAAATTAAGAGTATTTTCAGTCGCTCCTTAAAGCATGCCAAGGACGGAGCGAGTCTTATATTGGTTTATAACTGATTCCAGAGTCTCACTGCATGGACAGTAAAGGACGACGTAAAGAAAGAGGAGCGGTGAACTGGAAAGACCAATAGACAATCTCTGTTTGAGCGTAGCGCTAATCCATGATTGGAAAAACGCTGAAAATTTTCGGCGAGATAAGAGGGTGTGGCGGGACAGTTAAGGATATTATACAATAGAGACAGTATGTGAATTTGGCGTCTATTTCTAACATTCAACCAGTTCAATGCCCTACTGGTATGAAGTTATATGGTCGTACTTTCGTAGGTTCAAAATGAATCTTAGACAAACATTTTAAAGACGCTGTAATTTGTCCAGCTGTTCCTCTGTAACATCCAAGTAACATACTTCCGCATAGTCCAGAATCGGAAAGAGCAGAGTTGGTAGGAATTTTTGCAACACTTTAAAGGAATGAAGTTCTTATGTAGTTCTACGTCGTTTCATCCTCGTTCCGATTGGCTTCTCCGATCTTGTGGCATCAAAAGATAGTTTTCTTGCTTTTGAAGTTTTCTGTGAAAGTATCAGCAACTTGCTGAGCTCTCTGAACTCCAGGCCTTAAGCCACTTTATAAGAAAAATTACTACTCTGCGAGTAATTTTCCTTCTCCCGTACTGTCAAACCTTATCCGTCGTCACTGCTATTATTTTCTCACATTCCGGTGTGTCGCCACCGGAGAAAGAGTCCCTTTGGGCCATTGACGTGATGTCGCGCTCATAAAAAAAATATAGAAGATTTCAATATTTTAATGTACGAGTAGATCACGCTGGATGGGGATTTATTTTGTTCCCTATAATAGCGGGGGTGGTGTTGGGATCGAACTGAGCTGAAGTGTTGGATACAGATTTCCCTCAACTCCTCCACTTGTTTAAATTGTGGGTCCATTGTTTTAGTCATCCCCAGCTACTTGTCAAAATTTTATTTGAACACTTTATACATAGACTACACTCCAACTAAACCCTTATTACTATCACATATTGGAAGATCTACAAAAATTCCTTTGTAGTTCGTTTTCTTTTAGAAAGTTTTCTGCTGATTTCTTTCCAAATATGGTTTTCTAAACATATTCAAATGTGTGGAAACACCCTATCTTATCACCGTTGCCATCACTGTGCTATCATTACACTTCATTTATTTAATTATTATTATTATTATAATAAATATTATTTATTTATTTATTTACACATGACAAGAAATATATATATAATTTGCGAAAAATCAACTGGTTATTTAATTTGGACACACAATTTTAATGGATCTGGGTTTGTTGCCTTTCATTTGTCGTATCCCTAGTAAACTAGGCTTTTGCCTGTATCTCACTGAGGAAATATAGCATGAAAAAATTATTCGATATTTCTTTCCGATTTTGGATTATTTTCGTGCCTATATAAAACCCCGTTGCACATTCTCATCAACCTGACAAACTATGACACTCAATTATAGTATATGTATACATCACGCGAAATCAAACTCCTATTATGTTTCGGAAGATTATTTATGTCAATAATAAAGGGTTCAAATCACGGGTTAGAGCGCCCTTGAGGAGAGAAAAACATAAGAATAGGAGGTCCTCATAAATAATAAATGTATCATCACACATTTTTCCTATTGTGGTAGGTATAGGGAAACGGTGTTATGATATGTGTATTTGCGATTTTTTTTTATTATTTATGTGAACCTCCCACTCTTTTGTTTTTCTCTCCTCAAGGGCGCTCTAGCCCATGATACGAACCTTCTGTTATTGATACAAAAATAGAATGTTCAAATCACGGATTAGAGCGTCCTTGAGGAGAGAAAAACAATAGAATTGGAGTATCTAATCTAATGACCGCTGCTACCATCTTTATTATCCCAACCAAACTTATTTGTATTTATTTTGTTATATTTTAATGTCAACAATAAATAGTGTGTTTGAATCCCGGGCTAGGGCGCCCTTGAGGAAAGCCTGCTCTCTAAACGGCGCTATATAAATTGTCCTATTATTAATATTATTATAACTTCAATCTATTCAATCTGGTGGCTTTATTAGCAAATAGTTACATCTTCCAATAAACGATGAAAATTGCAAAGGCCTTATGGGAAAAACCAAACAGACTAGGAACCTTTGTTTCTTTTGTTTGCAACGGAAATCGAACACAAATCCACACTAGGCTGGTAGAAAAGCGTTGTACCAACAAGCTCACCGAGTTTTTCGAAAGTTCAGTTCAATATTTACGACTATTCAGTTTTTATTTTCTTGACACCATCATTACAGACTGACTTATTTGTACTTATTTCTAACTGTGTTGCATTTGGAGCGTTTACTACGAAATTTCCTGATTTGGAATAGACTCGTAGCGCTACAACTCCTACGAATAAGGGGTACCAAATATGCAGATTACAAGAGAATAAGGAAACATGCTTTTTGAGGAAATTGAAAATCTTATTTAAAATTAATAACAATCTAAACTTTCGAAACCGCAGAAAAGGGTGCTACAAGTATAGTGCACGGAATGAATCACAAACCGAGGGCTAGAGTTCCAGCCCCTTGTTGCTCAACAAATTGATTCTTCACAAAAGAAATTCTCTCCGAGCTGCTGGCGGTGAAAAATGGATTGTCGTTGATGTGAGCTACTCGTACTAAATTCAGATCAGGGCTGCAATTTACAAATTTCACCCCTAGTTTTTCTTCTTCAATAAATTATACTTGCATTATGAAATTATACTTGGTAAAAATAAAAAAAAAGATAATTTATAAAGCGCCGTTCAGAGGACGGGCTCTACTTAAGAATGCTCTTACTAAAGACTTGATTCCACAATTATTGACAGATTAAATATATGAGAAAATAAATATGTATAATTTGAGTTGAATTTAAAGCGGGTGGTTTGCTGCATACCATAGATTACACTTTTCCGCATCAGCGTATGTTAAAAAAAAACAGATGCGAGAGACTCTCGCGCGGTAGTAGTGAAACTTCTTAGCTCCTAGGAAAAGTTAATTTTATGCATGGCTTTTTTTCCATTTGTTAACGATTTTTATAATTTTTTATTTAGGATTAGGAAATGGTTATGTGGAATTTAATTCAAGAAAATCTCTTAATTAAATTTTTTTTAAATATATTTTAAATACTAAATAATAATTTCTATAATAATATACGTTACACTTAATAATATTAAATATATATTTTTTTATATTAAATTTATTAATATATTTATGTTATTATTAATTATTTTTAAACAATTGTTTAATTATAAACTGATTACTTTATTTTTTATAATAATATTAATAATATATTGTATTATTAATAATATTATATTATAATTAATCATGATGTGATAACAATATAATTATTAATATTATAACATATGTATATTATTATAATTATATATTAAATAAATATTAAAATAAATATTAAATAAAATAAAATAATTTAACATAAAATGAAATTAAAAATTGTTAAATGTATAAATATAAAAATAATATGTAACCAAAAATATAATTTGTTTTTATTTCTGATATTAAATAATATTAATTTTAATAATAAATAATAATTTTCATAATAATATAATACCCTTAATAATATTAATCATTATTAATAATAAATAATTATCAATATTAAAATAATTAATAATAATTCATTAATAAACAAAATATTTAAAAATAATAAACACCTAATGATTTAATAATACACCGTTTCACTTTTCGTGACGTTCAGGCCAATTTGCCTTACTGCGGCAATAGAAGTTTGGACCCCCTGAGATACCTTTATGAACCACCGAGAATTTGCAAACCCTAGTTTTAGAACCGCTGCTATCTAATATTGATTGGAGCAGCCATTGATCAACACCAAAATTTTAATCGTCATCGATATTTTTTTTTAAGTAAAAATAATCATTTTCACTGGCAATGAAAGCGATTATAAGAGCAAAAATAATTTTATTACACTTTCGCTATCCCTATTTCAATCTAGCGGGCTTATTGCTATGTGGCAATCTCTTTGAATCAACCAAAAATATGTACAAGGAGCCTCAAGTGAAAACCATATAGTTTAAATTATTTTTTTGTGTATAATATGTCATGAATTAAAAGAGTTTAATGCATCCAAGTTGTTCTGGTTGGTTGTAAAAAATTGAAAAAAGCCCGCCAGATGTAGCATATTTAATAATGTACATGAAAGAATGAAAATAAAATAAATAAATCGTCTTTAAAACCATCGGGTCGATCCCGCAGCCCCCTGAGCTTCAGGAGGCTGGTAATAAAAAAATCTATTTCTCGAGATTCCTGTTTTGCCAGCCCTAATTTTCGATTCACCTGACATTTCCTTTTAAAATCTGGCAGAAAAATGAAGTTTACCGTACAACCTGCGCGTCAGCCGTTCGCCTGGCGGCAAAATACAAACAAAATCAAAGTTTCATCAATTCCCCGCTTTATTATGTTGGAGAGGGCGTCACCAGTTTATTCTCTTTTTCTGCAGATGAATAAAGCATAACTGGATTGGGGACACCCAGGCTCGTACAGCATCCAGAACGCTTCCGTTCTCCGCCTTCATCTCGCTGTTCCTGAGCCCAGTGGTGCCATTGAATTGAATTTACCATTAAGGTTAAGAGAGCTTTGAGTCGTTGGTACAGTCTACTTCAGTATTTTTATTTTGATTTCAGCAATTCATCCTGCTGAAAGTGCTTTGTACCTTTGTATGATTAATTTCATGAACGCGAAATTTTCATATTTCGTCAAATTTAGATTTCATTATCGGAAATAAATTTTGAAAATATTACTTAATCATTTAATTATTCAGAGAAAAACATGTGCAATAATAATTAAATAAATATAGGTTTATTGATAGCAACATAGTATGTATATAATATATTTAAATATACTTCAAGAACACATAAACTGCAGAGAATACATTAAAGACAGAAGCTATCAAAAGGTCTGGGCTCATCTAATAACATCCCATCAATATAGGGCGAACCCAGCCACGGGGACACCAGATGTTTTTCAGCCCACACCCTTGCACATGTAGAATAAGAAGAAGAAAAAAAAAACAGAAAATAAATAGATGGCTGAAAAATAAACAAATCCACAAATACTACCTCAGATAAATTCAAACAAACAAATAAAGGTTCCTTGACAGCAACACAGTGTGTACATATTAGGTATATAGTAAATTCATTCCGAGTATCACACATACATCTCAAAATAAACTGCAGAAAATACATTTAAGAGAGAAGACATTAAAAGGTCCGAGCTCATCCCACAAACATTCCCCCGGCCGAGATACACCCCACTAATGTAGGGAGAGCCCGACCGCAAGGACATCATAAGGGAGGGATTTAACGAAATATGAAGATACTAAGGGAGGAACAGCGGGTAATTTTAACAATAAGATCGTACATGTCGCTCGAGGAGGAATGCTTTTAATAGTTAAAAAATACTCTTTCAGACCACACTCGCACATCGAGGACTTTGATAATAACCAAATGCGAAGTGATCCAACGATGATGACCTTTTCACATTCATACATAAATCTCAGGATGCTGAATATAAATCTCTTGGAATTACTTTACTGGTGGAAACACCTGTTGAATTACGATAAATAAACTACGATGCTTTGACTTTGTTCTCGAGAATAAAACGATTTTCTTATTGATGCACCATATTCGATTTGACACATGGAAGAAGATCTACAATGGGTATTTTAAATAATGAATAATTTATTGATAGCAACCAATATATGTACATACACGTATAGAATTTATTGATAGCAACCAATATATGTACATAACACGTATATAATTTATTGATAGCAACCAATATTTATTTATTGAATGAACGACACAACAGTGTCTTTGTATACAAATGAACATGTGACAGGTTATACAAGTACTTAAAATTATTGACAAATAATACAAAACTTTATCTTAAACTTACATGAAGATACAAAAAGCAGTAGTAATAATAAATTAAAGTCATTGTTTTAAAATTATTTGATTATCTTTGAGAATTTTGTGGGAATTTTATGGATAGATATTGAGATATAGAAAACACATGGCCTCATTAGTAGAACGAGATGCAAGTTGCTTTGCAGAATTAAAAGCTTCATACATGTTGATGCAGGGTTACTCAACTCCAAAGGCAAATGTTTTGTTTATATTACGTTATTTATATTAATAAAGGAGAGCACAAAGTTAATAACTACTCGTATTTCTAAATATTGTTGTGATATTCTGGCGAATGCTATATATATACTTATATTAAAAATATCTAAATTGTTGCAAATCTCCTTTCCAAGTCTGCGTACGAGTTATAGAGGAGTAAATTTTATAATTAGTATAGCAATTTTTGGTATAAAAGGGATTGAGCTGTCTTGTGGATCTAGTGGGAATACGAAATGAAATGCTTGCGAGTAAGTGAGGTGCATCAATCACTGAGTGAATGATTTTGTATATCAGTACTATGTCGGCTGTTTTTCTTCTGTCACACAGCTTCAAGAGTTTCACTGCATTTAATAAGTTGGGATAATTTCTTTGTTCATGTGGTATTCCAAGTTTCAAATTTATGAATCTTATATATGTACATACACGTATATAATTTATTGATAGCAACCAATATATGTACATACACGTATATTATTTATTGATAGCAACCAATATATGTACATACACGTATATAATTTATTGATAGCAACCAATATACGTACATACACGTATATAAATACATTCGGAAATCTCACATATATCTCAAGATAAACTGCAGAAAATACATTTAAGAATGAAGCTATCAAACATCCCAGCCGGGCTCGCCCAATAAATATAGAGTGAACCCGGCCGCGAGGACCCATATATTGTTCTATCAACCTATAAGTCAAACCAACCTTTCTTTGGAAATGCCAGTAGGTAGAGCAATAACACTCTTTAACCATGTGTGTCCTAATATGGACGTGTTTCATGTGTCCCTCAGTTCAAGAAAAATCTCTTGAATTTAGTGTAATTCTGGAAATAATTTCATTTTTTATACTATTTAACATGCTAAATTTTGTCATAATGTTTTAGTGTGACTTGAGTATTTTAACTGTTGTCCTTAACAAAACCGTCTTAAAATTTTGAATTGTTTAATACATGTTTTTTGTACTTGTTATGTCCTATTCTTGTAGGAATTAGGGAAACTTGTAATGTGCAAAGAACCTGAAAATATTAATGACTAAATAGAGTAGATAAATACACAAATAAAATATTTGTATCATCATTTCGGGTATATCTAAATGTATTCGTATTAGGTTAACATACGAGTAAGTTGAATCCGTTTTTTTTGTCCATTTAAAAATGGGCACCAAAAGTAAAACAAAATGGTAAATGTTATACGTTATTCGAAAGAAAATTTTCTTGTCTACCAGATATTTTGTTTGCTTTTACGGTACATATATTATTTTATTTGATTGCAAGCCTTCAAATGGAATGGCAAGTAGACGAAAGTGAGCATTTTCGACACCTTCTTTCTATTCGCGTTTAATCGAGGGAATAAAAACAACAAAAATCAACGTTCGACAATTTCTGCTGGTTTGCTCGCGCGTCATCGAGCTACGCATGACCACAAGCAAAGGTTCCTTTACCGCATCATTACTGGTGATGAAAAATGGTTTGAAAATGGTGATGAAAAATGTTTGAAGGGGATCTTCATGAATAATGTAGTTTAAGCGGTCTTCATCGAAGTCCACTGGTCGTCCGGAACACTACTTGTCTTTCAAGTCAAAATTATCGTATTTGAAACGCAAAAACCATCGACGAGCTGTCCTTTCATTCATAGCATCTTCACCGTACACCTCGCAAATATCGCGAGCAGCTTTGGCAGCTTTATTCCCTTGACTGAACGCGAACAGAATGAGGTGTCGAAAATGCTCACTTTCGTCTACTTGCCATTCCATTTTGAAGGCTTGTAAACAATTAAAATAATATATGTAATGTAAAAGCAAACACAATAACTGGTAGAGCAGAAAATTTTCTTTCGAATGACGTATAACATTTACCATTTTGTTTTACTTTTGTTGCTCATTTTTAAATTGGAAAAAAAGGACACAACTTATGTTAACACCTTATATAATATTTGAATAAAAGAAACGAATTATCTCCAACACGGCCAACTCTTGGTCGATCATTAAACTTGAAAAAATATATATCACGCTTCTAAAATATACTTGTATTGTCTAAAAATCATTTTTACACAATTTAATAAATGGACACCAGATGTTTTTCAGTCCACGTCACATTTTAAAGTTTTCTTGTGTTATTCTGGAAAAAAAATCAGGTTTAGCAAGAGAATCATTCTTTTTGCCACCCTCAATCCCAAGGTGGTCACTGATGCTGGTAAGAATGATATAAAATTTGTCTCTTTTAAACAAAAATAAAATATTTGGAATAGAGCAAATAATATTGTCTTCTATTGAGTAGAAAGTGCTAGACATAAGTTTCTTAATAGCGTTCAAAGAGTCTGAGTAAACAGTGGATTGGAAAATCTTTTGTTCTTATATCTGAAGTAATACTTCTTTATTGTGAAACCTCTGCTCTGAATACTGAAACTTCCTTGAATAACTTAAAAGAGAGATCAATATTGAATGTACAGATGCACCACAATGTTTATTCACAGATTGCATCCATCTGTGAATGCAAGGGAAGTATTCTGGGAAGTTGGAACTGATAGCATATTTAAGTTTACGATTGAAGTAAAGTGAGCTTCGGAGCGTTGGGTACAGTTTGTACGTCAATAATTAAGGGTAAATATATCGAATAAAGGGATTGAATAAGACGAAGAAATCCTGTGCACGAGAAGTTTATCTTCTAGTTGTGAATTCAGCAGAGAAGAGGATAGTGATTTATAAGTGGAAAAGCTTTTTAGAAGTACAAGTATTTTCTGTCTTCAAATATATTTTTCTTATTTATATTGAGTAACATGTGGTTTAATTAAAAAAAATCAAAAAGATACAATCAATCAATTCAATTCACCCTTCTTTTAAAGCTCAACAAGGGAGCATAGGGAGGCCACCAGTCTTCTCCATTCAGAGCGGTTTTGGCCGGTGTTGGTAATCTCCCTCCACGACATTATTAACGCTCGGATTTGCTTGTCATAGGAACGGTACACCGTGAGAGGGGTTTTCCAGGCCGTCGGGACCCCAATGGGCAGAAAAACAGCGCTCTTCTTGGCCAACTATCATCGGGCATTCTCAGAACATGTCCTAGCCAGGACCATCGCCTCTCCCGAATTACAGAGACGACAGACCCCTGCCGGGTGCGCCGGCGTACATCGTCGTTTGTTATGTAGTCATACCACCTGATTTCCAATATCCTTCTGCGACACCTGTTTTCAAAACAGCCGTACAGGAGGATCGGGATGACACATGGGTTAAACAGGCGGCATTTTGTTGCGACGCTGAATCCAGTCGCCTTCCAAATCCTATCCATGTTGTTGAACCCTCCGCTTGCAGCTCCGTCCGGAGATCACTATTGGATGTGATGGTGGCACCCAGGTATCTGAATTTATTCACCTGGGGGATCCGGTCGCCGTTAATCATTATTGGCGCGCCTCCATCCGGACATGCATCGTTCCACATATATTATGTTTTACCAGCGTTGACTCGAAGGCCGAGACGCAAAGAATTTTCACATAATCTTGTGGTACTGCGCTGTAATCCTCTCACAGAAACATCGAATAGGGGGGGAAAGATAGAAATTAATAAAATATTTTTTTAATTACTTTACCCTTTTCATGTTGGAAAAAGTAGTTTAAGTAGTAATACTGGACCAAAATCCTGCGTTGCGATGTCGTATTAATGCTTAAAATGGACGGCCAATACAAGTTGACCAACAGTACATATATATATATATATATATATATAATACATACCATCATGGGGTTTTCTGTTCGGGGTAAACAGGGATGAGGAAGTTCAAGACACGCATCTTCCACCTCTTCTACATCCACCCACCTTCACATGCAACTCCTAAGATTTCTCAGACTTTTTACGTTTTGTTCTTCCAAAATGTTATTTATTTGATCCAACCAATGCCCTAGAATACGGATACTTAACCTTTCCCTTTCTGTTCTAAAAAAAAAATTCGCGCGTTCCGGTGTTGTGTATTCAATACACATCAATACACATATAAAAATGAGCGGTTTAAAATCGGAAAAATAAGAATATTCATAGCCAATCGCTTAAATTAATTAAATTTGAAGTAAAAAATGATAATTATTGAAATTTAATTGCTGAAAACATGAAAAAAAACATCGGCCGACGTTCACAAAACGACCCCCTCAAATGGATGCCCGAAAGCTACTGAAGCGAGAGAAGCGAACGACCTGAGATTCTACTTCTTGCGTTCTCATATACCGAAGTAGAGTGAGAGTAAGACGTTAATAGCGTCGCTTCCTCACCTCACCTATTTTAGAATGGAATTTTAGAATGAATATACCTACGTGACATACTGGCACACGTTTGATTTTGTTTGTGAATTTATTCCCGATTTTTACAAAATATCTCTGATGTAGCCGATAAGTGCTAATTAGTATTAATATTATTTTTTTCATTCAATGTGTAAATGTATAACGGAGGAATACCTAAAATCTGAACCCAGTATTTATTATATTTATAGAGATATTAAAGTGTTTAGAAGCAATGTGTACTAGTTACACATCACAGGGAAGGAAGGGTTAAAGAAAATATATGGGGATACAATGTATGACAGAAAAAGGAATGAAGTAATTAAGGATAAAGTAAGATGAAAAAAAGCACTCTGAAAGTCTTGAGTAAGATGCAGTAAGGGACTCTAAGTAGGTGTGGGTACGTGGAATGAATGAACGAGTACATATTTACAAAACAAATAAATATACAGTGGAAGGAATGGTAGAGGATGACCAAAGAAAGTATATGATATTTTAAAAGAAGTAAATGTAAAAATTCAAAGAAGTCGTAGAAACTGTATGAGAAAGTGTTTGACTGTAGAAGAAGCGAAAGATGTGTGTTGTGATACGAAAATCTGGCGCTCTCTTCTCTCTGCTTACCACGACAGAGAGTTATCGAGATTGTATGTATGTGTGTATATTTTAACAATATTTCCAGAATCAATCAACTTACAATATTTCCAGAATCAACTTAAAAGATAAACAAATGGCTACTAGATATTCATAACAATATTTCCAGAATCAATCAACTTACTCGTACAATATTTTCAGAATCAACTTAAAAGAGAAACAAATGGCTACTAGATATTCATAACAATATTTCCAGAATCAATCAACTTACAATATTTTCAGAATCAACTTAAAAGAGAAACAAATGGCTACTAGATATTCATAACAATATTTCCAGAATCAATCAACTTACAATATTTTAAGAACCAACTTAAAAAAGAAACAAATGGCTACTAGATATTCATGATAATAATTTTTGGTGTCCCAAATTGCACCCAGTTGTCCTAACAATGAGAAGATAGTCCACGGGGAGAACATTTGAAGAATGTTCGTGGCAAGTCAAACAAAAAGTTTTGCAAAAGAGTTGAGCAACCGGTAAGCCCCAGAGAGGGCTGCCTAACGAGGACAACGATGCTCAACATCGCTTTCCAAAACTTTCTTTCTATGTGACCCTATTAAGTCTGAAATATGAGAAGACGTCTCACAAAATAATGATCACATTAATATTGACAGTATAATAATTATTAAAAACTAATTATTAATTATAATAATAATTTTATTGTAATAATAATTATAATATTAAGTAATTAATTATAATATACTCCTCATCAAGACCTATGTATGGAGTATCTTGATGTACGGCTGCGAGACATGGTGCCTATCCGAAAGAGATAGACGAAGACTAGAGGCTTTTGAGATGTGGTCCTATAGAAGACTATTAGGAATTTCCTGGAGAGACCGCATCACAAATGAAGAGGTTCTCCAACGAATCGAAGGAGGAAGGCACCTGCTCAGGATCCTGTCCGAAAGGCGTGCAGGATGGATCGGTCATATAATACGAAAAGAGGGCCTCTTGCATGCCATAATGGAGGGCATGACCGAGGGGACAAACTCTAGGGGACGCCCACGCCGAGAGTACCTGGAGGACCTGTTGGTGGACGTGCGCTGCTCAACATATACAGATTTAAAAAGAGCCGCACAGGACAGGGGGGAATGGAGGAGAAGAGTTGAAATTGCTGCAAACCAGTCTTAGGACTGCAACCACGCAGAGAATTATAATATTATTATAATATTAATAAATTGATAATTAATTAATAATAATAAAAAATTATTATAATTATATTATATTAATATTGTACTATATTAATTAATAGTCTCTTCTTCTCCTTCTTAAACTTTCCATAGACTCAAGAGTCTGTCACTGCAGGATTGTCCTCCTGTGATGCTGAGCTCTAGCTATCTCTCCATCGTTTCGGGGGTCTCCCTGGTGGACGTCGTCCATCCGGCACCCCAAGCAGAGCTATGTATGAAATTCTTGTGGAATTCATTCTCTGTACATATTGGTACCAGTATCTTCGACGCTGTCGTCCCCATCTGACCACATCTTGGACCTAACATACCTCTCGGATTGTGGTGTTCCTTACATGATCACGCAAAGTCTTCCCAGCAATAGCGCGTAGAGTTCTCATTTCCGTTGTCCTTAGCATACTTTTTGTCCTGACAGTGTCCGCCCTCGATTCGATGCCACATGTGAGGATAGGTCGCACACAGATCTTTGAAATGCATACCTTGCTATCCGTTCTCATATCTTTATTCCTCCATATGACATCTCTCAGGCAGCCCGCCACAACTGCAGCTTTATCTACCTGAGACCTTACTTCTCTGGGGAGTGATACTTTTACTTGGATTCTCTCCGAAAGTAATTCGAAATTTGAATCTCGGTGGGTCCGTGATAAATGAAAAGATGGCAACTATACTGAACGAATTTTAAATACCTAGCTAACAATTTTTGAACCGGTATAATAAGGGACGATGTATAAATTATATATATTAACAAATTCTACATTTATGAATATATATTTTCCTAAATGTAGAATTGTTTTACTTTCGTGAATATTTCACGGGTCGCAACTAGTATAAAATTAAATGTCAAACGTGAAAAACGTCAAAATTTGAAACACATAATCGAAACAAAAAACATTTTGAAAAAGAAGAACGCCAAACTTGAAAATTATATTTTCGCTATTTAATTGAAAACTGCTCTGAATTCATGGATTAATTTAAAATTATAATAAACATGGTATACAAAAATAAATGTTGCATAAAAATGTCGTTGTCGAAAATAAATGTGGGCATTCACTATCGTGCCAGTGAAAGTGTAAAAAGTGAAAAATAAAATTAACTACAGCGTTTATAAGCGAATGACATGCAAAATGCGAGTGTATTATACTTTCGTCAACCCTATTATTATTATGTCCTTTCTTCTTCTTCCCAGTGTCATGTTAGGTTCTCCCAACGTTGAATATCACTTGAGAGTAGACATATTTGTACCTGGCAGCCCAAAAAAAATCTCCAACACCTCTTATGCCAGTCCAATCACGTATATTGCGGAGCCAGGAGATTTGCCTCCTGCCAACACCTATTCAGCCTTCTATTTAGCCTTGGATGATCGGGTGCAGTAATTTTTACTTTTCTCCTCTAGGAACATGACCCAAATAGGACACCTGTCGGATTTTAGTATTAGTCAACAACTCTTTCATTAATAATAATTAGGTCCTTTACACAATCACATCTATCTTTATTTGTGTCTTTTTTTTATTCATTCACTAACGAGTAGTAGCCCTCGGCATCGTATAAAGTGGAGAGCTATCTGTTATCAAGCAGATTCGCCTTAAGAGCTAGACGTGTGAGAAATAGTCAGCGTTCTGCGAACCCCACACCTTAGCAGAATACACATGTCTTTGTCGTCCGCGATGGAGGAGCGCGCGTCGAAGATTGGGTTGTTCTCTCACAGAAGATCACAAGATTGACTTGACGTTGGAATGGCGATAGGAACCTCTACTACGAGGCACGGGAATGACAACGACACCTTGACGTATCATAATTGGTAATACGGACATATTGAAGATCGTTGCTGAAAGACAACATTGAATTCGGCCCCATTCATCAAGTCTTCGGGACTAGAACCAATGGAGCAGACACAAACTCGCAGTTTGTTATCGCACTTGTTAACAATACTACCGCACATGAATTTTTTCGGGTTATTTTAAAAAAATAATATTTAAAGGTGTTATTAAAATATTGGGTGGTAACATAAGTTGTGTCCGTTTTTTTTTTTCAAATTTAAAAATGAGCACCAAAAGTAAAGCAAAATGGTAAAGGTCATTTGAAAGGAAATTTTCTGCTCTACAAGATACTGTTTGCTTTTACGTTACATCTATTATTTTATTTGATTACAAGCCTTCAAAATGGAATGTCAAGTAGACGAAAGTAAGCATTTTCGACACCTCTTTCTGTTCGCGTTCAACGTTCGACAATTGATTTTTGTTGTTTTCACTCAAAACATATGGAACCCAAGCGCCGATTTTCTGGGTTTTTCCCATTGGTATATTTACTATGGCGGTATACAGTCATGTGACTACAAGTCATCTGTTCAGCCAATTCTACGGTGGTTTGAAGGGATATTCATGAATAATATGGTTTAAGCGGTCCTCATCAAAGTCCACTGGTCGTCCGGAACGCTCCATGTCTTTCAGGTCGAAATTACTGTCTTTGAAACGTAAAAACCATCGACGAACTGTCCTTTCATTCATAGAATCTTCACCGTACACTTCGCGAATATCGCGAGCAGCTTTATTGCCTCGATTGAACGCGAACGTATATTATTTTATTTGTAATCAAATAAAATAAGATACGTAACGTAAAAACACAATATCTTGTAGAGCACAAAATTTCTTTCGAATGACGTATAACCTTTACCGTTTAGTTTTACT
Source organism: Odontocerum albicorne (assembly GCA_949825065.1). Taxonomy (NCBI): domain Eukaryota; kingdom Metazoa; phylum Arthropoda; class Insecta; order Trichoptera; family Odontoceridae; genus Odontocerum; species Odontocerum albicorne. Next base: position 3,932,760 of record OX463856.1, read on the forward strand.
TTTGGTGCTCATTTTTAAATTGAAAAAAAAAAAACGGACACAACTTATGTTAACACCTAGTACATTATAAGGTTATTTATAATATTTTAATTATTTTTTGTACATGGTTTAATATGGTTCACCTGGCGAGATTATTGCAATGCAGTATTTTTTTCCAAACAACCAGTTAAAGTTTATAACATTCAATATTTTTATATTTATAATTATGTGCGGTACATTGTGGGGTGAATGTTTTTGGTCTGTCCGGAGTGATGAAGTGTGAGTGATGAAGTTTGATTTCGAGTGATGTATACATATGTAATTGAGTGTCACTGTTTGTCAGGTTGATGAGAATGTGCAACGGGGTTTTATATAATCCAAAATCGGAAAAGAAGTATCGATTTATTTTTTCATGCTATATGTCCTCAGTAAGATACAGGCAAAAGTCTAGTCTACTGGGGACACGACAAATGAAAGGCAACAAACCCTGATCCATTAAAATTGTGTGTCCAAATTAAATTACCTCAAGTGATGGATAGCTTGTTCGGAGTTTCGGTCCGATGGTAGGACACCTTACTCCTTCATCGGATAAGTTCTGACTGTTAAGATATTTATTGGAAATTTTTGGATCGTGGTTTTTTCACAAATGGTGTATATTTCTTGTCATATCTAAAATAAAAAAATTAAATTAAAAAAAAAAAAAACAAGCACAAAATTATTATTTAAAAGGCAATGGATTAAACGACTCGTCTTTTCTTTCGAAGAACAAGTTAATTGTTACTTTTTTATATCTAAGTTATTCGGGCAGGGGTTTTCTCTGACATGCTTCGCATGTTTATTATGTTCTTAGCTTTCTAGCCTTCTTAACCCATAGTTTTATATAACTGACGACATTTAAGATACCGTAAGGCTTGTACCATTAAAAGTTTCATCGAAATCGGTTCAGTGGTTCTTGCGAATGCAAACAAAAGCACGAACTTTTTCTCTTCAGCGTCTCATAGGTATAAATTGCAGGTAATTTTTTTATTCTTGAATCACTTTAACAAAAAATATATTTTGCTTTTCAAATTATAAAAGTTAACCGAGTTAATAAAAGAAAAGTGACTCGTAGAAAAATATCTCATTTATTATTAGTTTCACACAAAAAGTGACATCTACCACAGTAGAAGTTTGAAAACATCCTTTTCACAAAACATTCATAGTGTCTCAATTATTCTTGCTGCAAACTTTTCTCCACTGCGGGTGTCCAGGATCGGACTGACATACAAATTGCATTAGAGCATTATCCTCCCGGTCCGCCTCTGGCTTACAGTTGCATAGCTCTCCGCATAGAAAATGCAAATGAGCGGAGTGACAAAAAGTATCTTCCGATGCAGTACGGGCACTGCCTAGTTTTTTGCATTGTGCAAATATTCTTAGTTTTCGTGTTTAATTTGCTTTCTTTCTTGTGCTGTATAATTAACGCAAAAAGAATGAAGAATTTTTCAGAATATTGTCCATAATAAGTGTATCCATAAAAATGTTATATTCATGCGATATCTTAGATTAAAATAATTATTATTGTACACAGTATTTAATTCATTTATTTTATGTATTTATACTATATAATACTACTCGTATATTACGACAAATCTTATAAATACATAATTTGTGAAAAACAGGTAATTTTCCGATCTTTTTCGGGCTGCCGGGGACAAATATGCTTACTCTCAGGTGATAGTGAACGTTGGGGTGACCTGACATGACACTGGGAAGAAGAAGAAAGTAATTTAATGCGGACACATAATTTTAATAGATTTTGGTTTGTTGCCATTAATTTCTCGTATCTCCAGTAAAGTAGGCTTTTGCCTATATGTTATTGAGGACATATAACATGGAAAAATAAATTGATACTTATACAATACCCCGTTACATATTCTCATCAATTCGATAAACAGTGACACTCAGTTACATATGTGTGTATATACTATATCACGCGAATCAAACCTCTCACACTTCATCACTCCATACAGACGAAAAAGTTAATCTCATAATGTGTCGCATAATCATCAAAAACACATATTGTATTAGTATTGTGTTATACTTTTATTGTGTAGAATGTGTTAGAATCTGTCCGGAAATCTATTATAGAATCCGTCCGGAAATCTGTTATAGAATCTGTCCGGAAATCCATTTATGGAATCTGTCCGGAAATCTTTTATAGAATATGTCCGGAAATATTTTATAGAATCTGTCCGGAAATATTTTATAGAATCTGTCCGGAAATCTTTTATAGAATCTGTCCGGAAATCTTTTATAGAATATGTCCGGAAATCTTTTATAGAGAATATGTAAGGAAATATTTTATAGAATCTGTCCGGAAATCTTTTATAGAATCTTTCCGGAAATCTTTTGTAGAATATGTCCGGAAAAGTTAAACTTTGAAGGATGAAGAATATCCTTCAACTTACTCCTTCCTCATTTATTTGACTGCCCCGTGAGAGAATATTAGTAATGCTGCCATGTGAAGTAACTCAATTATACCGAAAAAGTTAATTGAGGAGTTCTAACCACAATTTATCCACTCAGATGTATAAGGTATCGATATCGGAAAATGTATACATCATTCATCGTATACATCATTCATCATCAAGTGGTGATTCAAATGTATACATCATTCATCATCAAGTGGTGATGTTCTTAACAGTTTAATTCGTAAAAACGGCACCGAAAAAATTCTCAATTCAAGATAATGTTAATAATAGTCTGTCACATTAAATAAAAGTATGTGAATCAATAATCAGCTGGATATTTTTCCCGTTAAGAATTTGCATATATGATATATACACAGGGCGTAGTTTTCCTCTAACTTTTAAGGAGTAATATTCAAGAATATCTTTTAAAAATGTGTGATACAGGCATGGGTAAAATCCAAACTCTTTGCTTTTTGTGACAAAAATATATTTTAATGGTGAACTATGAGTTACATGTCAACTCCAATGGTTCCTAACAACTCAAGCATGATTAATTAAGTCATAGACGATGATGCTTCCTAGCCACACTCTTAAGCATGCCAATATAACCAATTCAAACAAGTGTAAAAGAAAGCATGTGAATGAACTATTTAATTTAATAAAATCTAATAAACTTCGTAATAGAAAAAAATAGAAAAAAACCTAACACTTTAATAACAATCGTCAAAGAGCCACAGGAACAGGAAGAGGAAAAGAAAGGAGCCACAATTATCTGCATTGAGAGGACATCCACCCTTTCCAGGCTCGGCTTCATCTCGTCTCGCTAACATTGAAATTTATTTCCTGAATTCATCCGAGAATACTCATTCATCACATTAAATGGAAATGAAATAGAATGCGCTAAGACACCAAATGGAGGGAGCTTTTCAGTTATCAGGGACGGCCGTGAAATTTAAAGTTTCAAGCGTGCCTTCAAAATTATGGAGAAAATTATTTAATAAAGGAATTACTACAAGTGATGGAGGAATGCATGCTACACCAGAAATGGAAAAAGAAATGGAAACGTTCCTTTAAAAGGTGCAACATTAAAGCAAGCTCCTGACCCTGGAAAAAAAAATAATAAACCATATTGATGTTATAAGACCGAAGTTACAACTGCCATAAAATAATGTGACTTATGGAATATAAGTGGTAACTGATTTTGTTTACTTAGAACTTTAGTGTTGCCAACAATGGAGAATGCAAAACTCATGTGAAAATAATTGCTGAAATGACCAAAAATTCTTTTTTAAAACTAGAAAAGATAAAAAATACAGAACCACTATAATCACAACAAAAATGCCACTGGATAAGTCTTGTATTCACAATATTTATGTACGGCGTGGAGACATGAACTCCGAGAGCAAGCGAGAGACGTAGAATAGATGCATTTGAAATGTAACATAGTGGTGGAGACGGATGTTACAAATTTCGGAAAGATGTTACAATTGACAAAAGATGTTACATTTGACAATATGTCTACGATGAGACATTCGATTCTTTGGACACAAGAAACAGTTTTAAGGAGCACAACGAAGAAAAATTCTAATGCGTTGGACTGACCAAGTGAAAGACGTCACAGGACTACCCTTAACAATTGCTCTTCAAACTACGGAGTGCAGCAAATGGATGGAGAGGAGTCGTCAAGAGCTATCTTGGCAGTCACGATGCTCAATCATGAGCTATATGGCAGAATTACGATATGTAAGAGATTCATTTTGTGTATTTACATTCTAAAAGACGTAGATGAACTGTGATAGTGTGTATGTATATTTAAGTATGTAGTCATGCTTCTTTTTTCATTTAATGGTAACGTTATCATGTTTAGTTCAGATTTTTAACATCGCACCTTATTTTAAATTATTATAAATTTTTTAAACATTGTATTCATATTTTTATCCTATTATAACCAATTCTTATCTTATTAAAACATAGTAATTTATTTTTATTAAACACTGTTTATTCCACTTTTTTGTAACGGTATAACCCTACCGGGTTCAAGGCTTTCACCTCATCTTCAGGGGAGCACAAACAAGACTAAATTCTGTTCGAACTGGTACCGATATACACGCTTCAACGGTTGGGGGCTGAGGGGTAAGGGAGGTATGGGACGATTTCGGCCAAGAGCGGAGAAATTTTTGGGATATAACTGTTTACCTTATTTAATGGGAAAGGCAAAAATGGAATACTTAGCAGCAGTGGTGTGTATAAACTTTTATGGGCTGACTGTGATAATTTATATATAGGAAAGACAGGAAGATTTTTTGAAAAGAGATTTCGTGAACACAAATCCGCCTTAACAAATCCTCTAATTTATTCTGAAATGGCTAATCATTGTCACCGTGAAAACCATACTTTTTCTATCGATAATGCCAAATTCGTACATATCAGTAGTAACGGAAGTAAATTGGACAGACTAGAGGCCCTAGAAATATCTAAGTCAGTAAATCGATCCGAACATCTGGTAAACAGTTATATACCAAAAATATCTCCGCTCTTAGCCGAAATCGTCCCATGCCTCCCTTACCCCTCAGCCCCCAACTGTTGAAGCGTGTATACCGGTACCAGTTTGAACATAATTTAGTCTTGTTTGTGCTCCCCTGAAGATGAGGTGAAAGCCTTGAAACCGGTAGGGTTATACCGTTGCAAAAAAGTGGAATAAGCAGTGTTTAATAAAAATAAATTACAATGTCTTTAAACCTCTACAACGTTAATGCCTTAACTATAAACAACATATTAAAGCATACATGTGAACACAACATTACACCGTTACCTTGTTGGGATAGAGGTAGAGAAAACAGAGCACTAAACTTTCCTATCTCGATGCATGTACCTTTTCATTTATGGGTTCTTAAATTTCTCTAGCTTCTTATATTGATTTATTTTAAAATATCATTCACTTAATCCAACCCCACTTTCCTTTGTCTTCTTCTATCACGTCTTGCACTCACATTTGCACTTTACATTTATTTTGTTATTCTTTCTTACATTACAGGGACTGGCGTGATAGTGTTTATGTATGTATATATATACTCGTAAGTATAATACCTTTATAATAAAGAATTAGAGAATTAAGAATTTTAAATATAATATTCTATAAGTGTAATTTATTCGTATAAAATTGACACTTAAGGTAATATCTAATGAAAATATAATCTAGAACCGCTTCTGGTTTAGGGTGCCAAATTTAGAGCAAATGTTCCCGCGCCTATTTGCATAACAATTCCTACTTAGAGCTGCCATTATTTGAAAGAGTCCCGCGGACTAAAGACTAAGGGGTTAAGCTAGGAGGCCCCCAAGAGAAATAAATTCCCTGGCAGCGACGACTAAATCCGTCTTTGAAAATTCTCCGTTACATCCTTAACACTCAGGGCCTCTACCATATGTACTTAGGTGATATGTTGCCTCTAGTTAGAAAAATATAAAAGCATTGGTTTGAATCTATACGAACATACCTTCGAATCTCTTCCAAACAACCAGAATATATATATATATATATATATATATATATATATATATATATATATATATATATATATATATATATATATATATATATATATATATATATATATATATATATATATATGTTAAAGAACAGAATATATGTTAAAGAGGCTTTAACCCTTCCCTTACGGTGATAAAAATAATACGCGTGTTACGGTGTTGGGTAGTGAGTACGCAATCAAAAATTTGCGATTTTAAATCGGCAAAATAAGAACATTCATAGATAATCCCCTTAATTGATTATAATTGAAGTTAAAAATTATAATAATTGAGATTTATTGGCTGAAAACATTAAAAAACCATCTGAAAACATTAAAAAACGCTCACGGAACGGGCGTACATCTAACCTATTTGCAAGCCTAGAGGCAACTAGTGGCGCGGAACATCAGTCGCATACCACGGCGCATACGCCTTTGCTTGCGACGTTGAGACAGTTCAGCTCCTCGCAATTCAGTCTAGTATGCAAGAGTGAGATGCGAATATAGTGTCGCGCTTCCCGCATACTATTCACCTATCGTCAAGACGAGGCACTCGCCGCGTTTAAATGCGAATTTGTTTTCGATCTTTACAAAACACCTCGATGTAGTCGATAAATTCTGATTATTATTAATATTATTTTTTAAATCAATGCGTAAATATATTATGGAGGAATACCTAAAATCTTAACCTTGTATTTATTATATTTATAGAGATGTTGATGGTTATTAGAAGCAATGTGTAGAAGATACCCAACACAGGGAAGGAAAGGTTAAGTGAAAACCAAACTGGAATCCTTTTTAAAAAAAAATGCATTCCAAGGGGAATCGATCCCGCAGCCCCCTGGTAGGGAGGCAGGCGTTTTACCAACTAGAATACGAAGTAATCGAAATACACGAAGTGGTCTTCAATGTACTACTACTAATATCTATAAAGAATACTTAAGTATTCTTTATTTCGTAAATAAATAAATCCCATTGAAGAGTTAAAGCGCATTTTTATTTCTTTAAGAATTCATGACTTAATACTCGTATAGTATCTATAAGGTGTCCCAATAAGACGTATAGTATCTATGAGATGTCCCAATAAGAGCGCCGGATTTAAATTTTACGAAATTGATTTTGAAATTAAACACATTAATTTTAATTTTCATGATAGCATCGTTACATAATCGTGGGTCGATTGTGGCAAAAATACGATGAATCTCCGCTTTGAGTTCAGCAATTGCGTATGGCTTATTGGCATATGCATGTATCACAAAAACCCAAAAAAAAAATGTCACATGGTGTCAAATCACAAGATCGTTCTGGCCAATTCTGATTCGCATTTCTTGAGATTACATAACCTGGTAATTTTCCTTGCAACATCTCAATATTCTTTCATGTAGCGTTCTATATTTACTAATCGCAAGATTGACAGATAGTAAATATGAAATATTTGGAGCTGCCAACCATATAAAAAAAATTTGATGAAATTTAAAACCGGCACTCTTCTTAGGACACGCTATATTAATCAACAAATTTCACGTCTTATCCCTTCAATGTCCTCAGTGAAATACAGGCAAAAGCCTAGTTTACTGGGGACACGACAAATGAAAGGCAACAAACCTAGCTCCATTAAAATTGTGTGTCTAAATTAAATTACCTGTTGTTTTTCACAAATTATGTATATGTAAAATAAATAAATTCAAAAAATGTGTAAAATAAATAAATTTAAAAAAATGGTAGGCGTGTGTTTACATTATTTTTCTGGTGTATTTCACAAAAACATAGCATACTGTAAACCAAAAATCAAGAAAATCTATTGGGGCAAGACAGAATTTTAATTCAAATTTTGATGTTTTTTACGTGGAATAACTCTGCCTGCGTACATCTCAAACATAGTGGATTGGAGGATGGCGGCTCTGTTTTTGTCAACTGTAGGGATGGGTCTAGGGGTGGCGGACCAACTCCTGTTCACTGGTTCGAGACCAAACAAAACATTGTAATTATATTACGTTGAGAGAGATTTCAAATATTGTCATAATTTGAATGAGTATTGTCATTATTTTCAAGACGACAATTACTTAAGAAAGAAAAGGATAATTTTAAATTAAAATTTATCTGTGTACAAAAGATTGAGAATTTTGTGTTGTTAAATTGTATTGCACTTTCATTGTAAACAGGACAAGCTAATTGTCACGTAGCAAGCTTTTCCAGCCAATCAGAAATGCTTTAACCTTTCCTTCCCTGTGTTGGGTATCTTCTACACGTTGCTTCTAATAACCATCAATATCTCTATAAATATAATAAATACAAGGTTAAGATTTTAGGTATTCCTCCATAATATATTTACGCATTGATTTAAAAAATAATATTAATAATAATCAGAATTTATCGACTACATCGTGGGTATTTTGTGAAGATATCGGAAACAAATTCGCATTTAAACACTGTGAGTGCCTCGACCTTCTGTCTTGACGATAGGTGAAAAGTATGCGGGAAGCGCGACACTATATTCGCATTTCACTCTTGCATACTCCACTGAATTGCGAGGAGCTGAATTGTCTCAACGTCGCAAGCATAAGCGTAAGCGCCGGGGTATGCGACTGACGTTTAACGCCACAGTAGCTTCTAGGCTTGCAAATAGGTTAGACGTACGCCCGTTCCGTGAGCGTTGCCAGATAGTTTTTTAATGTTTTCAGCAAATAAATTTCAATTATTATAATTTTTAACTTCAATTATAATTAATTAAGGGGATTATCTATGAATGTTCTTATTTTTCCGATTTAAAATCGCTAATTTTTTATCGCGTACTCACTACCCAACACCGGAGCACGCGTTTCAATTTTAACACCGTAAGGGAAGGGTTAAAGGGACATTTAGAGAAAACCAAACTGTAATCCTATTTTGAGTTCCAACGGAAATTAAACCCGCAATACACGAATCGGAAAACAAACGTTTTACAAACTAGACCACGGTGGTCGTCATTCGCAGAGAAATAAATATAATCATATTAAACTTTTAATAAAATAAGTACATATTCTTAACCTTGTGGTAATTTTTTACATAATAAACTTACATACAATTATGTCGATTCTCCGTCGGAATAGGTAGAGAGAAATGAGTGCCAGACTTTCCAATCACAACACACATCTTTCGCTACCTTCACACCCATTCAAATTTTCTTACAATTCCTTACATTTTTCTGACTTTTAACATTTTTTCCTTTTAAAATATCATTCACTTAGTCTAATCATATCTTCTTTGGTGTTTACCTAGCAAAGTTCTAAGGCCTAGCAAAGTTACCTGTCTGAGTGCGAATCGATTCAAACCATGAACCCCATCGTAAACGGCTGCTCACGGTTTGAGTTTCGTGAAAACGTACAAGAGGTGTAGTTTAGTATAGTTTTACTCCGCCTCCGTATCAGATTTTAGGGGCTTGTGTTTCGCATAGAAGGATGTTGGTTGTTTGAATAAAAGTCGTCGAGATTGGAATAAGTAAAGAGAAAGTTTATTGTAAGCGTCTGTATTTATAATGTATAGAACGGCGCAGAACATGTCGCTGTCTCGCTTCCGTTGGACACATGGTTATTGTTGCACGTTCTATATACATTTCACACTACGGTCTGCAGGAGAGGCAAGAGATATATCGGTGTCTCGCTCTTCGCTACTAGTGAGTTCAATGACCGCGTGGGCAAGGGTCGCCTTAGTGGGTTCAGTGACCGCACGCACGGTCGCTACAAGATGAATGCCCTTTATCGAATGATGGAACCGGTCCCAAGCCCGGATAAAGGAGGAGGGGCTCCTTTCCTAAGGTCCTTCCCCTCCTTGTAAATTTACCCCCCCCCCTCACCTTCAATCCTCTACTTGCTCATTTTATTATTGCCCCATCCCTATCCATAATGGCAGCCAACATACCGGTGTGCTCCAATCGTCTCACCCCAGTGTGCCATCGGATTCAGTGCAGCGGTGTGGCTGGTGAGTTTGCTGGTGTGCGACGGCTCACTCACTTAAAACAAACTCCATGGCACGGCTTCGCTTTCCCACAGAGCGAGCAAACCCAAACACAAAAGCCTCACAGCGATTAGACTGTCGGCGGTGGGGGCAGGCCTGGCAGTCTGGAAGCCCTTAGTCGGCGTCTTGCATGTCGAGCGGCCTGTGTTCGATGGTCGTCTCCCCGGCGGGATTGAGGTGCAGCGCTGGGATTCGGCAGCGGCACTGGTGACGGAGCAGTCCTATTCAGGAACCGTTTTGCTCCTCCTCGAACGAGGGAAGGGGCTAGAAAAGCTGCCCTAAAAATAACAAGAGGTGTACAAACTAACATCAGACGTTTGGACCATGCTGAAGAATACACATTGCGTGTAAGAACTGCAGGCAGAAGATGAAAAAGAGACGCATGCACAAAAGTAAGCTAATGGAACAATGAATGATACAAGTTTAGAGATAGGCCAACTCTCTTGGGTACCATAATACTTAAACGTCTACGAGCCACAACGACATAGCAAAATTCGGTTTTAGAATAGATAGATCGGTTTGAGAATAGATAGATCGGTTTTAGAATAGATAGATTGATTTTAGAATATATAGAATAGATAGAGCGAAATTCGGTTTTAGAATTTTAGAAAAGCCGAGAAGTGTATGTTCAGCAGTGAATTAATAAAATGTTAAAATAATGATCTGTCCTCTGCGTTGTGAGAAAGTGAACTGCTGAAAAACTGCTGTAAGTCGTGCACATTCTTCTCCTGTCATTCCGCTATCCGCAAAGCCTGTGGCCAGGTTAGGTTCCTAAAACTCTTGCCTGGCTGCTCATATGTATGTTATCTACTCATGCTCCTACGATCTTACACATTGGCAGTGATCATTAGTCTTATCATGTCCTCTTTGCGTCAAATGTGGCCAAAGATCTCATGAATCCGTACGGGTCTTTCAAATTGAGCGGTTTTTTAATAAAAAAAAATCTACTCTTGAATAAAACCCACAATTTGCTTTGATTTCAAAAAACTTTTTATTGGTCATTAAAGTATAATGTATGCCATTTAAACACAATAAACAATATCCGCCAAATGTCCACGTCTTGCAGCTACACAGATGTCCACTCTTTTGTCCAAATGCAGTTCTAACTCACCAATAACGCGAATAATTTCGTCCTTCAGCTCAGGAATTGATTGGGGGTCATTCTTATAGACCTGGGTTTTCACGTAACCCCAGAGAAAATATTCCAACGGTGTCAGATCACATGATCTGACACCGTGTGCAATTAACATTACCGGTCCGGAGATTACAATACATAAAATAATTATCAATTTAAACGCGTTGTTGTATTGTATACGACTCCATTTTTATAAATGCCATAAATTACACTTCTCAAACGTCATAAGATCCAGGCAAATTTGCGACGCCATCTGTGTTTTATTCAAGAATTTTAAAAACCGCTCAATTTGAAAGACCCTATAGTTCTGTTCATATAATACTTAGCAATTGCTTCTATAGCTAAACGTCTATCCTTTTCTGGTATTTAATGTCCAAGTTTCTGAAACATACAGAAATATGGAGAAAATCAGGCACACAGAAATATTGAGGAATCAGGGAGCAGTATTAATGTATCCAGATGATGAGGATGATACATGTGTTAAAACTGAAATTCATATAAGAAGAATGATGTATAAAGGCAATTCTTCAACAAATACTCATTAATCCGTTAAACTCGTTAATAGTTAAATTATGCATCAAAGCTGCATAATCCCATCCTTTAAGTCACCCTCCCTTCCAACACCCTGCCTAGTGGAAGGGGGAACGCCTGAAGATGACGTTCATTTGCCCTGAAACTAAGCTCTTGAAAAGTGAATTAATAACACAGAATTCATCAACTTCAAAGGCGTATTTCATAACAGAAGAGGGGCAACGAGGGAATGTAATATCTAGAGATAGATATACGACACCATTGATTGAACTGAATAATGGAAAAGGTATACGAGTAACATATGTGTTAGAGATTTAGTCTCAACAGAGAACATTTATATAGTGCACTATAAAAAATATTATTTATCTGTGTCTTTAACCGTTCCTGTCCTGTGATGTGTAACTAGTACACATTGCTTCTAAAAAATTTAATATCTCTATAAATATAATAAATACTGGGTTCAGATTTTAGTTATTCCTCCGTATTACATTTTTCGCATTGGAATAGTAACTTGCCGATTCGTACTATATGAAAATGTTGTATTTATTATATTTAAAATAAAAAGTCATACTGTCGAATAAATTTAAAATTTAAAAACGCATCCCTTTGAAAAATAAAATAGCAAAAACCCTTAAACAGTGTAACCTGGCGGATTTCACACCAATTGTCAATGTCTTACAACAAATATAAATATTAAAGATACCTCAAGGGAAACCAGATTGGATGTTTTCCAACTCGAACGGGAATCCAATCCGGATTCTCCTGGCGGTAAGATAGGTGTGTTACCAAATATTCCACTAAAATGTATATATAGTATGTCAAAAACATGTCAAACAAAATAATAAAGGTAGAAAAAAACCTTACGTTGAATTCACAACAACCAAAATCGTAACTACGAGTAAATTCGTAAATCCAAGGTTTTATATTTAATAGAATGCTTACAAAAAGAGAATTTTGAATTGAGACAAATCTTTATTTTACTGAAAATTCTCAACGAAAATATAATAATACGCTAGCAAAGTGAATCTCATATACTCGGCTTCCTCCCACGAGCTCTGCCCATGTTAACAAAACAGTTTACCAGTTGCATCCTTCTTATTGCTCTTCTGATGGTGGTGCAGGCTGCAGTTTGCATTGAACTGGGTGTTGGTTGCTGATGCACCCCTATCTCTCCCTCTAATGTCTACTACCATTAGAGCGGTGCATTTTTGCAAAAAGAACTGCGAAAATAACACCTACAGACGATTATAACTGTTAGATGCATGGCATCTTGGCTTAGCGTATTTTTATTTTATTTTCTTTGGAAATGATTTCTTGCTTTTAAAATTTATATCTTTTCAAGAAGAAAATATAATGATACAAAAAAATTATCGGCAAAAATGGTTTAGTGCAGAGGCGGTACGTAACAACATTAATGTCATTTTAATCACCATCCCTAGAGTTAAAACCTCTTTTGCCCAAAGGTAATATGTTTATTTGGCTCCCATGACATACAATGGCGTGCCGAATTAAATAAAAGTAAAGGTAGGACAACCATTTTGACAGTCGATCGGAGCGTGGTTTTATTGCGACAGGATTTTGAGTACTTGGGCTTTCAGGATGAATGACGAGTGGAAAAGATTTTTGTGAACTCGTGAGTATGGGTTTCTTCTTGATGTTTTGATTTTGGTTGTTTTTGTATTTGTGTTTCATGCTAAATATCCTCAGTGAGATACAGGCAAAAGCCTAGTTTACTGGGGATATGACAAATGAAAGGCAACAAACCCAGATACATTAAAATTGTATGTCCAAATCAAATTACCTGTTGTTTTTTTCGCAAATTGTGTATATTTCTTGTCATGTGCAATAATAAATAAATAAATTTCTAAAAGCAGGTTAGTTTTGTATAGAGGTTGATGGCACAATCTGTGAGTGCCATCAACCTCTATACAAAATAGATACTACAAAATAGAACTCAGATAAATATCTGGAAAATACAGAGTCTTTAGCAGGTCCACGTTTTACTCCCATGCAACAAAGTTGGTGCCAAAATGTTATTGTGGACTATTATCACAGCAGATTGTAATATCACACTTTAGTCTTACGCCATTTAAGGCAATACTTACCGAATAGCAGAATACCTCACCTTGCTCCATTCTTTCATTATTCACACATATATCGCATTCACTTTTTCTGGAACTCTTATTTAAATAAACTGGATTCTAACAGGAGTCGTACTCGTAACCTCTGGATGTGAAGGCAAACGTTTTATCAACTACCCTTTCACAGTATTATTTATTTTAAATGCACAATTATTATATAACCACAATTTAAAATGTGCCCAAATGAAGTAAAATTATCAGTCAACAAAAAACCACAGCATCAGCGCATTCATTCTTTGTGAGATTTGCACAAATTTCGCGGATGAAAATGGTGAATTCACTTGCAATGCTTGCGAAGTTGCAAAGGAAAGCGGCGCGAAACTTATGATGAATTATGGATATTCCAAGACTGTGCTCAGGGAACCGCGGCATTTTTATTATTTTATTATTTGCTAACACCCTGTAGGGAAGGGGGGGCCGGGAGTGAACAAGAACGAAGCTGACCAAAAAATGTAATCAAAAAATCATTACTCACTGTGCGGAATAATAATTTCGCATTTATCAAATATTTTAATGGTACATACATACTTATACATACTTGTACGTACCATCACGCAATTATCCTGTTGGGGTAAGCAGAGAGGATAAAGTGCCAGACTTACCTATCTCAACACACATCCCTCACCTATTCTACATTTATTTATTTTCTTCTCATAAAAATTGTACGTTTTTTTATGCCTAAACCATTTCAGTGCTCTTCTTCATCTTACTCATCACATCAGCCTTAAGCTCACAATTATTACTTATAAACAGTTAATTTCGCAAAGCAAGGTGAGGATATACAAGACTCAAGAACTATTTTGTAATCGTTTCAGCATATTTTTGTACTTTACGTCTTAACTTTGTGGAGTGCCCAAACTTCTGAGATATATTTTAGTTAAGAACTAATTGAATAATTATAAAATTTAGCAGGATACCAGTGCTATCAAAGTCTTGAGGTATCCTTATTAGGAAACCTAAACAGTGTGATCATCTACGATTTGACATTTTGAAGAAACTAATCAAATCTATCAAAGAATATAAATAGCATCTGCAGCCATTGTCTAGACTGGGTTTTGCACTGAGAAAAGGTTATGGTATTACTTAGCTAAAATCCTTCCAAATTTTGTATACTTCTTTGATAAGAATAATTTTGGATTACAATTCGGTAATAATATGGTGTGTGTGTCCCCCTCCCCCCCCCCCATAAATAATATTTAGTGACGTTTGTCAAAAGTCACTACGTTAGTTTGCATTGGCTAGGGATGGGTTTATCGATAATTGGATTTTCGAAAATCGATTTTAATTAAATGTGATGTCCAAATTAATGAAATTGAACGCATGTAACGGAGATTTTGGCGATTTGTAAACTTGAAACTGCAAATCCCAATAAGCGAGTTGGACTAAGAGGTGTGTTGTTAAAAGTAACGAGGTTTACAACCTTGTCAGATAGAAGAAAGATATTTGACCTCGTAACGTTGTTTAAGATTGTCAGCTTTAATTTCAATAGTCCGGAACTAACGCAGCTTATCATATTGCACGTTCCTTGTAGGTCCCACTGGGCACAATGGTTTGTTCCACAGTAAAAAGGTTGTAGCGAATTATTAATACAACTCTTGCATGACAAAATTGGATAATCAGTATGGACATTGCATGGCTTCTTGCAGGAGTAAAGGGAAGAAGTTGTGCTTACCGGGACGAATTGATTGAATTGTATGGATCTACTTTGTGGTGTCGTTCAAATTTAACTGTTTTTATCATATAACAATTTTAATTTCTATATGTTGTTGTTTTTTTTTTTAATATTTTCATCGAAAAGGTAATTTAACCGTTGAAAATAAATAAACGAATATTTAATGATCATTTTCTGTAGTTTTCTTTCTCTTAAGTTCTACGAAAAAAAAGTTGAAATAGACCCCATGTGCTTGAAGTGGTATTTTAAAAACTTTTTGATTGATTCGATTTCCTCTCATACGTGTACGGTGTGTGTCAAAACTAACTCACACGTGACCATACATATGTATTGACACGTGTTCCTCCGACATCTCCTCGGGTCTGCCGTAATGTCTTATTCAATATTCTCCTCGCTTCTCTGTGATTTTTCCGTCACTTTATTGTTTTTCGCTTTATATTCGGACCAAACTTTTCCCGGAGTCATCTCACCAGCTTCGCAAAAATAACGCCCCTTTTCCCACTTTGATACGATGATTCTCAATGTTTTTCTTAACCGGGATAAAAACTTTCACTCTAACGGGGATTTGAGACTGTTTCATCTCCTCAGCGGCCATTTTGAATCGAAATAAGATCAGAAACGACAAAAGTTGAGAGGGCATTTAAATTGAATGTATCGATTTTGTATTTCTTACTGTAAACTCGAAAATTCCCTGTGTTTTCATCGACTATTTCATTATTGAAAATGAAATTTAGAGATAACTGAAATATAAACTTTTCAATATATTGTTTTACACTTTCGCTGTTTACAGTATAACCTGGCAGGGTTTATCGTCATATGACAATGTCCTTCAAGCAATCTCGAATCCATTAAACAAGTCTTAAATAAAAATCAGATTCGAGCCCTTTTTAAAAAAATTAATACCAACGGATATCAAACACTCAACCCCCGGACTGAAAAAAACAGGTGTTTTACCAAATGGGCCTTGTCATTTATTTTTTTATATTTTACAGTAAATAATGTATTTATTAAATTATGTATATGCATACATATGTATATACATATATGTACTCACATATATACACATCCAACAAACCCAGATCCATTAAAATTGTTTGTCCAAATTAAATTACCTGTTGTTTTTTCGCAAATTATGTATATTTCTTGTCATGTGTAAAATAGATAAATAAAAAATACACATATGTATTCAAAGTCACATAAATACGTTCATGAGTGCTTTCTAACGCGCTCAATCTTAGAAGAAAATTTTCTGTTGCTTTTGGTAATGTGATATGAAATATGTCAATATCCGAAGCAGTCCCGTTCAGAAGAGTTAAGGCCCTTCTAACAGGCATAGCGGCTGGAAGACCTGTTCTTGCGTATGTTATTGAGAACAGTTCTTGCCGGCGCAGTCTAGTGTAATTGTTTATTAACATTTAACGCTACTCTTTGTAGTAATGCTAAACAGCTCACAACTTCTCGACCGAATTTGACAACATATAGGTACCAGGAGACCCGAGCATGTCCAACAGAAACTGAGTAGGATAAAGTCATGGATAGACACCAAACTCACTCATATAGAGATATCGTAGTTATTTTTTATACCTTCTCCACTATGAATGAGTTCTGCACCCCAACCAGGCTCCAAATGCAAACATTGCTTTCTTGTTTGCTACGGGTCAGTGAATTAAACAGCGTTTTGAGCACCATTTGGTTTTCAGACGACTTAGAGATTCTCATCACAAATCCTAAAGTTTTATAAACTGAATTTCACGTAAGTTCTATGTGAGGACCAAATATGAGATGCTGTGGAACAAGATACCAGATCAATAATATTGTATATGCGGGGTGCGAATAATGATATTTATGAATTGTTTGTGAACTTCATTTAGCTGATTATTTACTTCATTTATTTAATCCGAGAATTATAACAGATTTTTTATATTTCACTCTAATACTTAATATATGAATAAAATAAAATAAATGCTATCTTTCTATAATTTTAAATATCTCGACAAGACTAACATGACCAAATAGCACAACAAAAGTATTTCAGTCTTGTTTCAAACTTTCTGGATAGTTGGAAGAAATTACAATGTGTTAACACTGAAAGTTTAATGCAATATTAATTTACAAATATAACTATTGCCTCCTTTTACTAACTTCTTCTTCTCCCTGACTCCATCCCAACTCATTGTCTGCGAAGACAGTTGGGGTCAGCTCTCCTCGTCCTCAGGTTGTATGCTCTTTCTGTCCCGGACTACGTTCTCCAGGCCATGCCTCTGCATCAGGTTATATTTTTGCACCACCCATAAATTCTTTGGTCTTCCTCTGGTTGTTATTCAAGGAAGATCCATGGAGATTGTCTGGTTCACAGTGTGGTGTGATCCTCCTTTTACTAACTGTAATAATTAAATTCAAGGATGAAATTTTTAACTAATTTTACCAAAAGTTACTTAATATGAATCAAAAATTGGTATATTGGTCTTTTATAAAAAAAAACGTCAACTTGTTACTAACAAAACAAACGCTTGAATTTGTTTTTAATATATTTATTTTTAATAGGTAATTCACCCAAACTAGGATGATTTGTGCCACCAAATTAAAGTCATTATGCAATTATATGCGTCAATATAGTAAAACTCAAAAAAAAAAATATTCCAAAAAATATTAAGTTACTGATTAAGCTTAAAAAATAACTATCGATCTATTAGGTGTTAACATAAGTTGTGTCCGTTTTTTTTTTTCAAATTTAAAAATGAGTATCAAAAGTAAAACAAAATGGTAATTGTTATACGTCATTCGAAAGAAAATGTTCTGCTCTACTATACATTGTGTTTTCTTTTACGTTACATATATTATTTTATTTGATTACAAGCCTTCAAAATGGAATGGCAAGTAGACGAAAGTGAGCATTTTCGACACCTCATTCTGTTCGCGTTCAATTGAGAGAACAAAGCTGCCAAAAGCTGTTCGCGATATTTGCAAAGTGTACGGTGCAGATGCTATGAATTACAAGACAGCTCGTTATAGTTTTTGTGTTTCAAAGACGGCAATTTCGACCTGAAAGACATGGAGCGTTCCGGACGACCAGTGGACTTCGATGAAGACCGCTTAAACCATATTATTCATGAAGATCCCCTTTAAACATTTTTCATCACCAGTGATGATTTCAATGATGCGGTAAAGGAACATTTGCTTGTGGCCATGCGCAGCTCGATGACGCGCGAGCAAACCAGCAGAAACTGTCGAACATTGATTTTTGTCGTTTTCACTCAAAATATATGGAACCCAAGCGCTGAACTTCTGGACTTTTCTTATTGATTTAAGATGGCGGTATACAGTCATATGACTACAATTCATCTGCTCAACCAATTTTACAGTGGTTTGAAAGGGGTGTCGAAAATGCTCACTTTCGTCTATGTTAACACCCAATATAAATGGAAAAGTTCCAAACAACCCCCGTCCGCAAACAACACATTATAAACACTTCCATTTTGGTCATTCTTATTATATTATACCATGGTTTCAAAGGGATAGATAGTTGGATTGATTTGTATATAGAACCATTATATCCACCAGTTATATCCCAATCCAACGCCCATCGGTGCCAAGTATCATTTACTTGCTGTAAAAAATCAAATAGGGGACAACCAGTAAAACATGTTTTCTTTGCCAAGGAATTATTACATTCATCACCAGTAAATCCAATATGTAAAGAAATCCAACCTAAAGAAACATTATATTGTTTTATGTCAATTGGAATAGGTTGACTTTAATTGAGCAAATAATTTATTTGTATGAGTTACTCAAATAATTACC
The DNA here is from genome assembly GCA_949825065.1 of Odontocerum albicorne. NCBI lineage: Eukaryota > Metazoa > Arthropoda > Insecta > Trichoptera > Odontoceridae > Odontocerum > Odontocerum albicorne. The sequence continues at coordinate 3,951,989 of OX463856.1, forward strand.
TGAAATTGAACGAAAAATACTTAGGGAATTGGAGAGGATAGCCATTTTTGAAAAGTTTAAGTACTCGCCAATTTAAAGAGCTTTTTTTATTGCCATACATTAAGCTGTAAAAACTGAAGAGAGAAAAGGAAGTTTAAAAAGAGCTTTAATGCCTGTTTCCGGGATATAAACACATATTCTTTGTGGTTAATTTTCAATCGACTTAAAAGAAGCAATGAAAGTAGTGTTGAAAGAACCTATCAATTAATTACCTCAAACACCCTTGGTGTAAATAATTTTAATAATAAAAGGACAATTGAATGACATATAGAACGAAACTGCATACTTCGTTTTTTTTTTGTTTTTTTTTGGTACTTAGTGCCTATTTTAATTCAACCATTCAATTTAAATACGCCGTTTAGAGAGCAGACTTTCCTCAAGAGCGCTCTATCTTGGGATTCGTATTCACAATTATTGACAGATTAACATTTCCCTTCTTGTTCTGGTGCTGTGTATTCAATTCACATCAATACACATGTAAAAATGAGCGATTTAAAAACGGAAAAATAAGAATATTCATAGCCAATCGCTTAAATTAATTTAATTTCAAGTCAAAAGTGATAATAATTGAAACTTTAATGCTAAAAACATGAAAAAAAATCGGCCGACGTTCACAAAATGGGTGAAGAGACCACCTCAAATGGATGCCCGAGAGCTACTGAAGCGAGAGAAGCGAACAAACTGAGATTCTATTTCTTCATATAGATTCATATACCGAAGTAGAGTGAGAGTGAGACGTGAATAGCGTCGCTTCCTCACCCATGGCGGTTTTTTAGAATGAATTTACCTACGTCACAGACTGGCACACGTTTGATTGTATTGGTGAATTTAATCCCGACTATCACAAAATATCTCTGATGTGACCGATAAGTGCTAATTATTATTAATATTATTTTTTCATTCAATGCGTAAATATTCGAGTATTATGGAGGAATTATTAAATCTGAACCCAGTATTAATTATATTTATAAAGATATTAAAGTTTTTAGAAGCAATGTGTACTAGTTACACATCACAGGGAAGGAAGGGTTAAAAATATTACAAAAAAAACAAGTGAAGTGCTAAAATAAGAAGGTAGGGGCTGCACTATTTAGATTAAGAACTCCTCCGCATCTGCATATGTTTAAAAAAACATATTTAATAAGATAACTGTAGTAAAACTTACCCAAGGAAGACTTCACATTGACTTTGTTTCCTATCGCTGCATAAAGTAATAAAACAACTAGAGAGCAGACTCTCCCATAAGGCACTTGAAAATTTAAAAATATTATGAAAAATAAAAGACGGTATTGTTGTATCAAATACTGTTTATTCCACTTAATGTAATGGTATAACCCTACCAGTTTCAAGATTTTCATCTCATCATCAGTGAAACACAGACAAGACAAGTATTGTTTGTGCTCACCTGATAATGAGGTAAAAACCTTGAAATTGGTAGAGTTATACCGTTACATAAAGTGGAATAAACAGTGTTTGATAAAACAAATGTCTTTATTTTAAACCTTAACTATAAATAATACTCGTACATGAAGTAAGTCAATTTTAATGGTAGGAGATGATGGATGTGGTAATTAAATTGGATACTTCCCTGCATATGAATATATTTAATAAATTATAGTTATTCGTTAAAAATCTAATTTATTTTGGTTTTGGTACGACTATTCCACGTAAATATTCTATATTGCAAACATTTTCTACATCTCGTTCATGCAGACCTGGGGCGAGGCCTCTGAAAAAGCACTTAGACCCCAAAACCTCGGAATAATGTGCTCCGAGTCCATGATCGTTGCTGCCAAAAACTGTGTCGAGTATCAACACTAAACTTCCGATCAACTTTTATTATTTATTTATTTATTTAACACTTTTATTGTAAATACAATCTGGCGGACTTATTGCCAGGCGGCAATCTCTTCCAACCAACCAAACAAAAGTAAATGAAGCAAGTTACGTGGTCGCATAAATCATTCAAATGACTATCCATCCCCACGAAATCCATAAACATATACGTGAGCACATGCCCACGAACCCCACAAAGACGGACAGTCACCCGAACATTCTTTTTCATTTGGGTACTTACTCAGGTTAACACAAAGAAAAAAGAAGCTTTTGAAATATGGTGCTATCGAAGAATGTTGAGAGTTTCATGGGTTGACAGTCTATAGTAATTTTGAAATATCTATTGAACAGTTTATTGTAAAAATGTTTATTATTTTTAACACTTTTATTGCAACACAATCTGGCGGGCGTATTGCCAGGTGGCAATCTCTTCCAACCAACCAAACAAACGTAAATGAAGCAAGTTACGTGGTTACATAAATCATTCAAATGACTATTCATCCCCATGAAATCCATAAACATATATGTGAGCACATGCCCACGAACCCCACAAAGACGGACAATCACCCGAACATTATTATTCATATAAAGTGAGATATCATCAATCAAAAGGAAAGGAAGGGATGGTGGAGAGGAAAGGAAAAATGAAACACGTTATTTTACTGACTAGAAATTAAGAGGTTTTTCAGTCGCTTGCCAAGGATGGAGCGAGTCTTATATTGGTTTGTAACTGATTCCAGAGTCTATGTTCTGCGGAATGGAAAAAAAACGTTAGCTAAAGTGTATTTTATCCTATGGGAACTACTTTGAAGGAGATAATATTAATGATTATATAAATAATATTTGATAAAAATGAAAATTCTCATTATTTTTTTTTTATTAAATCTCGTATTTTCGTTGAAGTATTGTTTGTTATTGGTCCTAACTAATATGTGTTAACCATACAAAATAAATAAACCATATTAGCATTTTAGGATACTATTCTGTTCGAGTATAACATACTCGTATATAAGTGTTTCTAGCGTAAGAATAAGGCATGTTGCTTGAAAGAAGGATAAAAGTCTGGAGAAGCTAGTGATCATGGAGACAGTTAAGGGGAAGCAAGCTAGGAAAAGCTGTCCCATGAGATAGATAGATTAAATAAAAGAGTTAACAGAATCCTCTTTGAGTGCTGTATTCAGCTTGGTCCAGGACCGAAAGGGGTCGAGACATGTGGTGCCTATATTTCACGGCATAGCAGAGAACCACGACGTTTATCATTAACCCCGCAATGAAGATGACGGTAAGAAGTTTAGTTGTTAAATAACCCAATTTTGTGAAAAAAGGACAGCTCTAAAGACAGTTACAAAATTATTGAAAGTTCATTTGTAATTTTTAAATTCTATTTTAACTGGTATATACATATATGTGAAAAACCAATATATTGGTAACACTAGGGTTTACCCATGGTTTGAGTTAGGGCACTAAACAAACCCATATACTGATATATGGGTTTGTTTAGTGCCTAGACCAGGGGCGCTCAGACTTTAACCATCGGCGATCTACCATAAAAGCATTAGGCAGCAAGCGATCGACTAAGTCAAAATAAAAAGTTTATAAATGGTAAGTATTTATTAATTGCAAAGACGATCAAATATAAATAAGCATTATCATTGAAATAATAAGTGTTCCGTAACTAACGTTCTTTTGATGTCGATGCATGGCACTGCACTGCATGTCCTCTGCATACTTTTCATAGGATGGCACGTAATTACTAAGTGCCAAACGCAAGCATGAATTAAGATATTCGTCACTGAGCCAATTGCGATATTTAGATTTAATTATTTTCATTTCTTCTAACGCAGACTCGCACAAATAAGTTGACCCAAACAATACTGTTAACTGAAAGGCAATTTGTTTCAAACATGAATATTTTTCTTCAGATAAACAAGCTCAAAATTTGTCATCTGTTGTTCTGGCTTTGAGATGTATATCTGACATAATTTTCAAGACCTCATTTTCGATAGAAAATAAGTCCAAATTTAACGTGTTTGATTTTCCAGAAGCATTTCTTTCAACATCCACACAAGAATATGGATAATACGTTGAAGTTATAATGTCAGTTAAATTGTCTAAACCGGAAAATCGTAATTGATCGACTTAAAAACCTCCCGCGATCGACCGTTTGAGCACCCCTGGTCTAGACCAAGAAAGAATATAACTGGTCTATGTGTCAACAACATCAAACATACTCACTTAAATGTCAACATTGTAAAACACAATACTTCCTTCATATAACATCTATATTAAATAAGCGAAAACGTATTTTCCACCTACCAAATTCAAAATGGTATTCCCAGTTTATAAAAATGGGAACTACTGCATTTGTGACGAACGGTCGGTTATGCTTTGAATATCAAATTGGAAAATTTCGCCTAACAGCTGAGTTATTTTTTTTTTACAAATCTACCTGTGTCATTTTGAATACTTTGCGTTAAAAAAATCCTTTCGTTTTGGCACCCCAAACAGATACAATTGCATTTTTTTTTGCTGAAAATAAAGAAATTTGAAACTGTGAATTTAACGTTTGATTGAAAGGAAGAAACCAATTAAATTTTTTTCATTAAATTTATAAGTTATATTATTTAAAAAAAACGAACCAATAGAAGTGAACCCTGGAAAATTTAATGCTGTAGAGATACGTGCACTTAAAAAATGTGTTAACTGTAATGTATGAAAGAGGGCCCTATTGAAATATTTGAAATTAATTATTAAATAAAATTGTTGTTTACAGCAAGATTAAGAAAGGAGTGTTGAGATGGTTTGGACATGTGAAGAAAAAGAATGACTTAACGAGTATACAAGTCAGAACTGCAAGGTGTGCGCGAAAGAGGAAGGCCGAAGAAAACGTAGTTTGATAAGATTTTGAATTAATCTATAATGAAAAGTAAGGACATTAAATTGGTGAAAGTTGTGAAAGTTTTGTGCTTGGATATAAATGTATGGAAAGCGGTTACCTCTTCTTGTAGATCATTGCACGTATTGGTAATACTACCGCACGAGAAGAGACAATAACACTCGCACACGTACTCGGCGCGTGAGATAACTGTTATCCACGAACTTTTTTATCAGAGTGGGACCCTGTTTTTATTTTTTTTAGCACTATTGAGAAAACCTGAAACCTCCTTGTGAAAGACCAACAAAATATTGATAAAACTAATAAAATTCATTATATGAATTTGCATTTACCGGCGTCTTTTTAACGTTTAGGTACAGCGATACGGTTTTCTTTACCGCCCTACTCCATGTTTACTGGTCAACGTTCATTGACTAATTGATTATAGCAATACCACAAGGGATGGAGAATTACCTAAAAACAGGCTATAGGTGTCTACCGGCTATTTTTTAGATTTTATGAGTGTTTGAATTTGTGTAACAGTATTCATGGCAGGACTATGTACATAGGTAATTTGTGAAAAATCAACAGGTTATTTCATGTGGATTCACAATTTTAATGGATCTGCAGCGCTAGGAAAATAAATAAAATTAGTGGCGCTAGAAAAATAATTTCAAACCCAAAATCAACCCCGATACTTAATCATTTTCCACAAATTTATCAAAACAACTTAATTGGTCTGTCGAAATGCAGAGTAGATGGCATCAAAAGTGTTGCAAGATCCAGATCGCATTCTGAAGCAAAGGACAGACAATGATGGAGAGTCATGGCGAAACATAACCTTTATCGGTCCTCTCTCGCACACACATTTTTTTTGTTTTCCTTCCCTTAAGTTGATAAATAACAAACACCTGCAGAAATAACATAAAACAAGTCGAGGACATAAGTTTTCTTTATTCGCGCAATTCACAGGACAAACTGTGATGATTAATGGACCCCGAGGATTATAAATCTCCATTTTCTTCTTTCGGAATTATTTTAAAGGACTTTTGCTTAAATAACGGCACTTTTTGTCTCCCGAGACGAGGGAAATTATTCAAAAATATACTCCAAAGATGAAATACGAGAAAAATTATTATTAAAAACTTCGAGGAATAGTGGTTTATTGAAAGATTTCAATGCCTCGTTTTAAATGGAATGTTTGCAGTAAAAATAAAACACTAAATGGTTGATAAAAATAAGTTATTGATCATTTCGGGTTTGATTCCGGAAATTGCCCGAAAATATAAGATTACTTTATAGTTTTTTTTTTATTGTACATTTTGCGTTTAGACATTTTTATGATTAGTTGATAGCATTTCCACAATGCAAAAAACCTACGGAGTTTACACTTTTAAAACAGAAGTACTCCATCCAATAATAATACATACATATCATCACGCCGTGTCTCTTGCGGGGTAGTCAGAGAAAAGAGATTACAACTCTGTTTTCTTCTTATCGCCATCACAAGAGTCAAGGTGAGATGGATGGATGGCGAACATTAACCTGTTATATATGTGTATGTAACTCCAGATCATAAATGACTGATGCAACTCAGTTTACTTCGATCCCACCACCATCCACGATGTTATGGGAGACAAAATTAGTCCCCATCCAATGCAATCTTCTTCTTCTTCCCAGAGTCATGTCAGGTCCTCCCAACGTTGAGTATCACCTGAGAGTAGACATCTTTATCCCCGAAAGCCCGAAAAAGATCCCCGACGCTCCAATCACGTATATTGCGGAGCCAGGAGATTTGCCACCTGCCTACACTTCTTCGACCCTCTATTTTGCCTTGGATCAGGTGCAGTAATTTGTACTTTGCTCCTCTAAGTACATGACCCAAATAGAACACCTTTCGGATTTTAATATTAGTCAGCAACTCTCTATCAACTTTGGCTCTTTGAAGAACCCTTATGTTGCTGACCATATCCGTCCAGGGTATCCGAACCATTCTCCGGTGCATCCACATTTCGAATGCTTCCAGTCGGTTCATACAACCAACTTTGAGGGTCCATGATTCCACTCAATGCAATAACACTGACCAAAGGTAGCATTTGACTAACCGTTGTCGAAGTTTCAAGTTTAGATTATCATTGCAGTTTACGCTTCTCATTTTATTAAAAGCCGCACGAGACGATTTAATTATGGACATGACTTCGGTTTCTGGGTCGAAGTCTTCCACTAGGATACTTCCGAGGTATTTTAATGTTTTCACCCTCTCTACATCAACACCGTTCAATGTAAGACGTGTTCCTGCGTGATCCTGCCGGCCAAACACCATGAACTTAGTTTTACTCACGCGATCTACACTAGAAAATCAAAATCTTCTTTATTTTATTTTATGACATCACGTAGTGACGAAGAAGAAACTGTCCAAAGGTACTCCACTGGTGGTGACTCACTTGAGTGTGAAAAGAATAGTAATGACGACGGACTCTCGTAGCGCATAATTATTTTTCTTATAAAGTGGCTTAAGACATGGAGTTCAAACAGCCCAGCAAGTTGCCAGTACTTTCACAGAAAATTTCAAATGCAACAAAACTATCCTTTGACGCCACTAGATCGGAGAAGCCAATCGGTCCGAAGATGAACCGATGTAAGGCTAAGTGGAGTTCCCTTCGAAATTGCTGACTCGATGTTCATCGCAGTACCACAGAATGTGCTCTGCAGATTGATCCAGATGGCCGCAAAAATTACTACAGAGTGAAGGGAAGATTGAAGCTCAAGAGTTTGCCATTAAAACTCTCTTGGCCAGAGAGAAATTGAGTAGTCCAATAGTTTGGGTATTCCCACGGGGGAGCCGAAGTGATGCAAGGTAAAATGTCTGATGCAAAAGTAAAGTATATGATGACTGATGCAAAAGTAAAATATGTTATGAAGTATTCTTATTGTATAATTTATGAAGCGGTTGAAAGTGTGTATGTGATGGCATAAGATTCACCGGCCATGTCTAATGAAGTGGTTTTTCATATCCACAAAATGAAGGAGTTTTTTTATTTTATGTACTTTGAGATTGACATTTCCATTATAACGATCTATTTTTTCCTTCGTCTTTTTCCATTCATTTGGGGTCGGCTGCATGGACCTTCTTGCTTCTTCTTTGTTTCTTTGTTTCGACAAACACTCAGGTATAGATAGCCCAAGTCTCATTTTTTTTTATTTTAATTGTGCTATTTCGTAAAAAATAATATTATGTACGAGAAATGGCTCATTTCAGAGTACCATTATTTTCTTTACATACAAACACACCATCCAATTGTCTCCCTCTCGGAATAAGCAGAGAGGAGAGAGTTACTTTCCTATTGCGACATACATCTTCCGCCTCTTCTACGTACCTTCTTATACCGCTCCTGCAATTTCCTTGACCTAACATTTCTTTCTTTCACAACATTTTCACACTTGATACCGCTCCTGCAATTTCCTTGGCTTAATATTTCTTTCTTTCACAATAATTTCCCACTTGATACCGCTCCGGCAATTTTCTTAAATTAACATTTCTTTCTTTCACAATATTTTCACACTTGATACCGCTCCTGCAATTTTTTAACTTAACATTTCTTTCTTTCACAATATTTTCACACTTCATACCGCTCCTGCAATTTTCTTAACTTAACATTTCTTTTTTTCACAATATTTTCCCACTTGATACCGCTCCTGCAATTTTTTAACTTACGAGTAACATTTCTTTCTTTCACAATATTTTCACACTTAAAAAAAAATACAGGTTTATTGACAGCAACATAGTATGTACAAAATGTATTTAAATAACACTTCTAAAACACATAAATTGCAGATAATACATTAAATACAGAAACTATCAAAAGGTCTGGATTCATCTAATAACATCCCCTCGGCCAAGATACACCCCACCAATATAGGGCAAACCCAGCCACGGGGACACCAGATGTTTTTCAGCCCACACCCTTGAACACGTAGAACATGAATATTAAAAAAAAACACAGAAAATAAATAAATGACAAAAAAGATACATTCAAGAGAGAAGATATTAAAATGTCCGGGCTCATCCCACAAACATTCCCCCGGCCGAGATACACCCCACCAATGTGTAGGGCGAGGTCGACCACACGGGCATCGGGGGGCTTCCATATACTTCATACCGCTCCTACAATTTTCTTAAATTAACATTTCTTTCTTTCACAATATATTTACACTTGATACCGCTCCTGCAATTTCCTTGACTTAACATTTCTTTCTTTCACAATATTTTCATACTTGATACCGCTCCTGCAATTTCCTTGACTTAACATTTCTTTAAGCACCTTTGCCTAACTCTTTGTCAAGCAAACTAAAAATCAATTCTAGTACTTAGCCTATCTAACCTAAGGGTAGTGTAAAGTTACTTAGCTCATCCCCTACCATGGGGTTACTTATATTTAGTTTACCTGACGAACACCTTAGTAAAGGAGCTCACAGATTTAGAAAGTAAATTTTATTATAACTATTATTTCACCCTTCTGTTCTCTAAAGGCTGCTGCATAAACTGTTATTTTATTATTATTTAATGAAGTAGTTTTTACACCAACATAAAGAAAACCCCATTTTTGGTATTCAATATATTAAAAAAAAAAAGGCTTTTTTGAGTAATTTGTATGGCACCCTTGAACAAATCCAAATTGATAATTTGGACATATTAAAACGTACAAACAGGAGACTGCATTATATTCTACTTAATTAATCTAGACTTCGGGCTAGAACGACTTGAGTAGGTTCGGAAGTCGGAATTCATCAACAAAAGTGTTTGCAATACTACCCCGTATATGAAGAAGCAACAACACTCTCACACATCTAATGCGTATGATAATAATTACCAGATGAACTATTTTATCAGACTGGAACCCTTTTTTCTGTTACCATCGGAAATCAAACCCCAAGTGGAAGTCACGTATTTTACCACCAAGGCCACGGAAGTTCTCCAATATAAAACAATTCAACTATATGTTATTGTATTACATACAAACGATATTAAAAATCTTGATGCATATATATACTATCATGCCATTTCCTTATGGGATAATGTAGACAGGATAGAGCGATAAACTGCTCTATCACGTTATAATTCCTTCACATCCATATATTTCCTTCTTTCAAAATTTCATTAACTAAGTCCAACCATACTTTTCTCGGTCGCATTTTAGCACAACTCTCACCAATTCTTGCATTATAAATTTTGCTTTAGTCAATCTTTCATCGCCCATCTATTCGACATGCCCAAACCACCTCACATGCTTTTTTTCACCTCACATGCTCTTTTTCACAGTTTTTAGTTCATGTTCACCCTTAATTAGATTTTTAAAATTACCATATATTCGAACAACCTTCGCAAACAGAAGTTTTGTGTACTTAGCTCCTAAAATATTGAATGCATTACAAAAAGTCATAAGAGATATTAAAATATATGATAAATATAAATACATACTGCATAGAGTCTACTATAATGACATACAGCATAGAGTCCAGAGCCGACACTGCCAGAACCAAAATTCTCCTTCGAACCAGCGAAATGAAGGTACTCAGGAGTATCGCTGGCAAAACCCTTCGTGATAGAGTACGAAACACAGAAATCCGAAGGACGTGCGAAGTTGAAGATATTGTCAGATGGGGACGACAGAGAAGAAGTAGGTTCTGGAACGAATATGTATCCAGAATGGCGGAACCAAGAGCCGTAAGAATGACCAGGGACAGTATCCCCCAAGCAAGCAGACCTCCAGGACGACCTCCCAAAATGTGGAAAGACAGCTGGCAGTCGACATCACAAGAGGGAAACGATGATGCTGGGCCATAACAGGCCAACATTCCTAAAAGAAGAGGAAGAAGAAGAATAAATATAAAACTGGAATTAAAGAGTGACGTATATAATTCAGACCATATTTAGTAAGAGATAATTTCAAACAAGATGAAAACTAAAATTGCATCAAAATTTCTTATTCTACCGTAATCACGTACTGAGCTGTTAAGAGCATCACCACTTACTCGCACAAGGAATGACCATGTTGAATGCATTTTCAAATATCGATATCTTCAATATCTCAGCAGATAAATGGAGGCCAACTCATTAGTAAACTTTGTTGGTATACCTGAGTCACCTCACAGGGAAACACGAGTAACATCGTTCCTGTTCTTATTTTACTATATTAAGGTTGAGAAATAAAAAAATCTTGTTATTTGATTGTAGTTGGATTAAACCTGTATGTAATGTTAAATTGAGTTGTAACGATCACGCGCTAACACACTAGACTTCCATGCGGAAGATTATCAGTTCGAACCCCGCACTGTGCTACTCATCTCGAATGACACATATTTTTTCCAGACATTGTTATTTTTTTTATCAAACACTGTGTTTATTTCCCTTTATATGGAATGAACAGTGTTTGATTAAAACAAATTACAATGTCTTTAAACCTCCACAATGTTAATGCCTTAACTATAAATAATATATATTTTCCGTTTAGTATTTGGGTGTATACAGATACCTATGACTTCGGTCATATCTATTCTTTCAAAAAAGGAGAAAACCATGTCAGTATGCTCCGATCATCTCACTTCAGATGTGCCATCGGATCCAGTACAGCGGGTGTGGTTGGTGAATTTGCTGGTGTGAGCGGCTCACTGAATTGAAAAAAAAAACAAACTTCACGGCACTGCTTCGCTTTCCAAGTATTCCAATTAAATACGAAGCCCAGCAATGACGAATATTAAATATATAAAATACATTGACATACCACATATTCTTCCCAGTGCACACACTCACGCTGCATTGGCTCGACTCCTTTAATCAATTTCCACTGTTTAACTCTTACAGGCTTAGTGGTCTACGTTATGTGCCACCTTTTTTTTGACGCAGTACTGCACAGTGGTACACGCAATGTAACACTTATTAAACCTCTCTCTATTGTTGCACGAACGCTCAGATTATGTACCACTTCGTATAATATAATACTTATGAGTCATATCTGCACAGCTGCAGGTCTGGTCCTGTTCAAATTCATTTAGCTTCTAATATTATTGACAGTTAGTTGTTCTTGGTGTGCCAACTTGTGCGTATAAAAGAAAACGTTATATATTTGTCTTAAATTTTAATAAAAAATAGTTGTGTTGTCATAAAATTGACTTTAGTAATTGTGGTAAATTTATATTGAGATTATAAATTAATTTTACTTGGATGTATTTCGACATTATTTGGTGGTACATTAGAAGTACCAGTGGAAATAAAGACTAGTAGTACATAAGTTGTACCACCTCACCAGGAGTTCTTTGACCTACCGAGGAAGTGGAAATACGTTAATTTAGCATTTTTATGTACCATTTTTCAAACACATTAAAATAATAATGAGAAACTTGACTTTTTATTTTTTGTGCAGCCTGAGTAAAAATAAGTGAAGTTTACCTGTGCCTGTAAGGGTTAAACTGTTTTTCACCATTTTGATTCAAGCTAAAACATTGCAGTATGAATGAAAGTGTAACGACTGACAAGATCGGACTGTTTAGAATATAACGAAGACAGACAGGGCTCCGTTTGAAAGATAGTTTGGCCTTTAAATATTCAAAAAGCTCTTTTGCGAAAAGGTTCAAAATTAAAGATGAATCGTTTTATTATTTTATGTCCGCTCAACAAATGGATCGAATGGTATCTAACTTTTCTCACATACATACCATCACGCCGTTTCTATGCCGGGGTAGGCAGAGAAGGCAGAGTTCCTGACTTTCCTATCTCGATACACATCCTTCACATCTTCTACATCCATGAACCTTCTCATGCAACTTTTACGAGTTCTCTTACTTGTAACGTTTCCTTCATTCAAAATATCATTCACTTGTTCAACCATATTTTTTTGGTATTCCTCTACATGCCTTCCACTCACGTTTGCACTACATATTTGCTTTGTTAGTCTTTTTTCATTAATTCGTTCTAAAATACATACCTACACCATTTCAAAATGCCTTCTTCATCTTACTCAAAACATAATCCTTAAGTTCACATTCACCTCTTATCACTTCTTTTCGTATTCTGTTTAACATTGTAGCTCCATTTTTTATTTATTTAACATTTTTATTGCAATACAATCTAGCGGGTTTATTGCCAGGCGGCAATCTCTTCCAACCAACCAGACAAAAGTAAATGAAGCAAGTTACGTGGTCGCATAAATCATTCAAATGACTATCCATCCCCACGAAATCCATAAACATATACTTGAGAACATGCCCACGTACCCCACAAAGACGGACAATCACCCGAACATTATTTTTCATATAAAGTGAGATATCATCAATCAAAAGGAAAGGAAGGGATGGTGGAGAGGAAAGGAAAAGAAAAATCAGGAATGAAACACGTTATTTTACTGACTAGAAATTAAGAGTTTTTTCAGTCGCTTCTTAAAGCGTGCCAAGGACGGAGCGAGTCTTATATTGGTTTGTAACTGATCCATTAGTCTCACTGCATGGACAGTAAAGGACGATGTAAAGAAAGAGGAGCGGTGAACTGGAAAGGCCAATAAACAATATCTGTTTGAGCGTAGCGCTAATCCATGATTGGAAAGACGCTGAAAATTTACGGCGAGATAAGAGGGTTCTCAGTACGCTCATTTTTACAGTATTTATTTATCATTTTTTTAATAGGTACATAAACAATAATTAATCACTTTGTAGTTTAATTGTATTCCACTTATATTTTATTACGTAGGTAGTACATACAAAGTACATCTTCAGAATGGACGTTATCTCATTGGTTTTGTGCATGGATGTCAATGGTCAAATAGTGTCCAAAACGGTCAATAGTGAAATCAGCACAAAAAAGGCAACATCGTGTCATTGTAGCCTCCCTTCCTTAGATCTTCTTCCATGCAGCTAACAGGTTAGAGAGGGTCAACCATCAGATGCGACATTGATTACATGTCACCGCACATGCCAAGTGGTGATTCATTTGCGCCAATCTTCTATCTAATGGTATTTCCACTTGGGTACGGACATCCATAGATAGTGCCCAACTGGCAGAACTCCAATGGCTTAATCCATGTATTTAAGCTTTCAGTTCTAGCTTTAGATAAATTGACATGTTTACTTCGATTACGCAATAATAATCAATGAATATATTAAGATCCGTTTAGAAAGAAGACTCCTTAAGAGCGCTCTAGCTTGGGATTCTAATCCAATAATATTGACAGATTAAAAATATTACAAACAAAAACAAATTGAGTATAGGGATAGGAAGGTGGTAGCTGCGGCCATTGGGCTAGGAACCAACTTACATCTGCATACATTAAGAATAATATATTTAGCAAGCAAACCACAGGAATATTTCCAAATGAACACGAACTACAAAGAAACCTTTGTAGATCTTCTAATTCGTGGTAATTACACATTCGACTTAAGGTGCCGTGTAGTATATGCATGTAGTTTTAATATAACATATAATCTTTAGTTTTGTGCGTAGTGTTCATCTTAAGTTAATATGCAATCATAAAGACTTCCTCTAAAGGGTTGTTTTCAGTTACTTTCTGTTTGTTTTGTTTGACCACTCCACAAAATAAATTTCCTTTCTCAAGGAGATCTTACAGAGATGCCTTTTATTTCTCAAAGCCAAAACCTTTGATAAAGGCAAGGTCCTCAAAAAAGGATAAGGACCACATGACTAACTAAATTTAGATGAAAAAATATATCAAAGTAAACTCTACACCAAGATATCAGTAAAGAATCAGTCCTCAATACACCAGATTATTTGCAACAATGCAGTAGGATGCCCCTCGTGATCGCGTATATTTTTTACCCTTCCATCCTGTAAATGGAAGACGCCTGTGCAAGTATTAGTTTAATGTGTGAAAGCTGTCGTACTTTAGCGAGGTCTGTTGAATGATCAAAATTTAAAAATGATTGGTTTAATTGGCTAGCATCAATAATGCTGTTTAGTCGTAGTCTTCAAGCAACCAACTATTCTTACAATTCGTTTATCAGGCTGCACAAGAATGGGAATCAGTATGGACATTTGATAGATCTATTTGATAGATCTAGCTGCACACCCAATCCATATATCTAACAATTTGAGCAGTCATAATACTCATGCGTGTCTTTAGTCTTGGCTATGGCTTTGTTGGTAAAATTGGTCATACATAATACGAGTATGTTTGAGATTATTAAAATTAGCATCCGTGTTTCTCACTGCTGCATAAAAAATTGGTCATACATAATACGAGAATGTTTGAGATTATTAAAATTAATATACGTGTTTTCCACTGCTGCATACAAAATTGGTCATACATAATACGAGAATGTTTGAGATTATTAAAATAAGTAAACGTGTTTCCCACTGCTGCATACAAAATTGGTCATACATAATACGAGTATGTTTGAGATTATTAAAATGAGTATACGTGTTTCCCACTGCTACACACAAAATTGGTCATTCATAATACGAGTAGGTTTGAGATTATTAAAATTAGTATATGTGTTTCCTACTGCTGCATACAAAATCGGTCATACATAATACGAGTAGGTTTGAGATTATTAAAATTAATATACGTGTTTTCCACTGCTGCATACAAAATTGGTCATACATAATACGAGAATGTTTGAGATTATTAAAATAAGTAAACGTGTTTCCCACTGCTGCATACAAAATTGGTCATACATAATACGAGTATGTTTGAGATTATTAAAATTAGTATATGTGTTTCCTACTGCTGCATACAAAATTGGTCATACATAATACGAGTATGTTTGTTTATTATTAAAATTAGTATATGTGTTTCCCACTGCTGCACACAAAATTGGTCATTCATAATATGAGAATCTTTGAGATTATTAAAATTAGTATACGTGTTTCCTACTGCTGCATACAAAATCGGTCATACATAATACGAGTCTGTTTGAGATTAATAAAATTAGTATACGTGTTTCCCACTGCTGCATACAAAATTGGTCATACATAATACGAATATGTTTGAGATTATTAAAATTAGTATACGTGTTTCCCATTGCTGCATACAAAATCGGTCATACATAATACGAGTATGTTTGAGATTATTAAAGTTAGTACTTATACGTGTTTCCCACTGTTGCGTACAATATTGCTGAAGATAGTCCATTAGTAATTTCTCAAATAAAATAAATTGAAAAATACTGATTGTAATACTCGTAGAGTGCAAGACAGGCCTGTCATTTGAGCTATGTTTGTAGTGTAGATTTTTTCCACAAATTTTGCTTAAATTAATTTGGTCAAAAATCGAGTTTTAAGATATTATATAAGATTTAAGAAAAAAACGACGTTACTTGATAGCAATTAAATAAATAAAAAGCAAAAATATCATTGATAGCAAGCTATTATACGAGTATATGTGGTATTTCATAAATTTCAAATTAGTGTGGAATTGATAATTTTTTCATAGTTTATTTTTCTCCATCTTTTCCTTTCCATGTTTTCTTCAGTCAGTTAAGTTTCTTCTGAAAATACATTATATTGTCGTAATTTCTGAAGTAGTCCATCTTACAGTCAATTGATATTTCGCTTTTTAACGTCACGTTCTTTTTCTCTTCAATTTCCCATCTTTAAAACAACATCCATATCGTATATAAAAAGGTGAACTGAAGAGATCGTTGCCAAGAAGTTACGTAAGAGTTTCATATAATTCCTACGATGTAATAGATGATTGGAGCAATCGATACAGCGTCGAGCATTGCATAAGGTAAGCAGCGTCAAGTTCTGCCGCTCCTTGACTGTGGTCCAGAGGCCAGATTCGACAAGTTATTTTTTGTTTTAATTTTCCCCCTTTTGTGGGGTAAGGTCTTGTGTCAACATCATCGTTATCCTTTACAGACTGTAGTGTTGCTTCAACACATAAGGAAACATCCGCCGAAAATCCATTATTTTTTTCTGTCCATTCATAGCACCACTCGTTAACGAGTATGTTCCTCCGAAAAAAAGAATTAGGGATGTGTTCTCTCATATGGATGTAGAAAGCAGCCATGAGTTACATAGCAATCAAAGGTGCGGCAAACATGTTCCTGCAGGTGTGAATTCACGAATCGCACTGTGCCACATTTTATTTACAATCTTCGTATTATATAATTCGTCGTTGTTGCTGGGCCCCGTAGTCGAGGATACCCTCGCCTTTCCAACGTCAATCTACTTGTAGTTGGAAAGCGAAGCTGAGCCGTGGAGATTTTTGTTTCTTTTTAAGTGAATGAGCCATTGCACACCAGCAGACTCACTGGTTACACTGCTGTACTGAATCCGATGGCACACTGAAGTGAGACGATAGAAGCACAAACTGGCATGTTTTTTTTTAATAATAGATATGACTGAAGTCATAGGTATCCTTATACCTCCGAACATTAGGTGGAAAAAATACCTGTTTCATTCAAGAGGAGTAGCACAGCGCAGTATTCTAACCGGGAACCTTCCGCGCTAAAGTCCAATGCGTTACCGTGCAGCCATGCGCTTTATCAGTATCTTGCTGTTTAAGCGTGAGCACAGCTAGAATTAGCCACACTTATCTTTTCTACGCGGTTTCTCGCAATTTCTTCCTCCTATTCTTTAATCTCACGTTGCTTTAAATTAGTCTTACGACAGCCCGTTTTAACAGTCGTTCGTGTATCATTCAGATAACATGATCGCTCTAACGTAGTCTATTTTTATGATATTGTCAATACTCCTGGTATACTATAAGATATAACCCAATATGTTATTCGAGGGAAAACATACTAACGTTTGTTCAAGTCAAATTATTGTTATATGTTTTATAATCAAACAATATAAACTCAGTTGTACTTAAGTCCATATGTAACATAGGGTTATTGTCTTATTTGCGGTTTAACAGTCATTATTTAAAATCATAGTTCGATTTTTTTTATTTTACATTTATTATTTGACAGCTCTAAACACATTAAGACCCGATCGAAATCAAGACAACCTTTACCAATGCCTGATTTGTTTTTGAGGAATTGTGTTTTTTGTGAAGGGTTTATTAAAATTGTTTTTTTAAGAACTCTGCGCGCTATTGCTGGGAAGACTTTGCGTGATCGTGTAAGGAACACCACAATCCAAAAGGTCTGTGAGGTCCAAGATGTGGTCAGATGGAGACGACAGCGTTGACGATACTGGTACCAACATGCACAGATAATGAATTCCACAAGAATTCCATACATAGCTCTGCATGGGGTGCCGGGTGGACGGCGTCCACCAGGGAGAACCCCGAAACGATGGAGAGATAGCTGGAGCTCAGCATCACAGGAGGACAACAGAAAGTTTAGGAAGAAAGACGGAATGGAAAGTCTTGGTACAACAAGGTAGCACCTATTAATTTACCCTTCACCCCATAATCTTTCTATATTAGCCACAATTTTTGTATTCTTACTAACGTCATATTTTTATATGATCCGTTTAAAAAAGTTGAGGCATTCTAGTTTATTTCTCGTTGGAGTTGACAACTTTGCAAAGATATTCATATTTCAGTGTTCGTCCTGCCTCGTTACTATTAAACTTTGTTCTTTGTAAAAGATGGAAATACAAAAAAAAAATACTCACAAACTTTGTCTATAAAAGGTTATTAAAAAATTTCAACTTTTTATTTTAAATCTTTGCTTTTAACCCGGCAAACATAAAACTATGAAAAGAGAATTTGACACCTTTGTAAAGTTTATTTTCTGTTGAAAATACAGACATATTTCAGTATAACTATTATTAATCAATCCACTTTGATTTTCTGTAATAACTTAATTAATTAAAAAAAAATATTTGAAAATATATATTAAACAATATTGTTTAATTGACATGGTTTTCATAAAAATAATTTATTTTTAAAGAATAGATAGGACCGAAGTCATAGATACCCTTATGCCCTATGCGGAAAAAGTTCGAGGGGAGTAAGACAGCGCGGGGTTCGAACCGACAACCTTCCGCGTGGAAGTCCAGTGCATTACCGCGCGGCTATTCAGCTAGCTTATTAACAATGAATGTCACAAATATTCAGCTGAAGGAAGTATCCAACCTTATAATTGATTATGTCTTTGGTGTCTTTGAAGACACCCCATTTCTACCCTCACACTCTAAACTTATTTTATTATTTATTTGTAATATTTTAATCTCGCAATAACAGTGAGTTTGTTTGTAAAGGGCGCAGTATAAATTGTATTTTTATTGTTGTTTTTTTTACTATGCCACTCCACAACAAAATTAATTTCCTTTCTCAAGGAGATCTTACAGAGATGATTTTTATTTATCAAAGCCAAAACCTTTGATAAAGGCAAGGTCCTCAAAAAAGGATAAGGACCTCATCACTTAATTAATTTAGATGGAAAAATATATATCAAAGTAAACTCTACACCAAGATATCAGTAAAGAACTTGTCCTCAATACACCAGATTATTTGCAACAATGCAGTAGGCTGTACCTCGTGATCGCGTATGTTTTTTACCCTTCCATCCTGTAAATGTAAGACGCCTGTGCAAGTATTCGTTTAATGTGTGAAAGCTGTCGTACTTTAGCGAGCTCCGTTGAAAGATCAAAATTTCAAAACGGTTGGTTCAATTGGCTAGCATCAATAATGCTGCTGTTTAGTCGTAGTCTTCAAGCAACCAACTATTCTAACAATTCGTTTTATCAGGTTGCACAAGAATGAGAATCAGTATGAACATTCGATAGATCTATTTACACTCTCCTTGAACTCGTATAAAATGATTTTTCAATACCATTTTTAACGATAATTTTTTCAGATTTTTTAATAACAGGATTACTCGGTTATCCCACTTCTTCTTCCCAGTATCATGTCAGGTCCCCCCAACGTTGAATGTCACTTGAGAGTAGATATCTTTTTCCCCGGCAGCCCGAAAAATATCTCTAACGCCCGATTATGCCAGTACAATCACGTATATTGCGGAGCCAGGAGATTTGTCTCCTGCCAACAACCTCTTCGGCCTCTATTTTGCCTTGGATGATCAGGTGCAGTAATTTGTACTTTGCTCCTCTAATTGTCTAAGTGCATGACCCAAGTAGGACACCTTTCGGATTTTAATATTAGTCAGCAACTCTCTATCAACTTTGGCTCTTTGAAGAACCCTCGTGTTGCTGACCATATCCGTCCAGGGTATCCGTAGCATTATCCGGTGTATCCACATTTCGAATGCTTCCAGTCCGTTCATACTACCAACTTTGAGGGTCCATGATTCCACTCCATGCAATAACACTGACCAAACGTGGTTATCCCACTAATTTGATTGACCTTGGTTATCCCACTAATTTCATAAATTTCCGTTACACGTGTTTCTACATTCTATATCGAGGCTGTATTCAGGGGGAATCTCGAAAGTGAACCTTTTAAATTGGAAGTAAAAACACATATTGAGGGGATTAATGTAATTAGTGAAAAAACTCTTTTATTTTTAAGCATTCTAACATGGTGTTCCATAAATTTAAAGCCAGAACCTTTGAAAAAAATATTAACAGGTCGAATTTAACTTCAATACTCCTGTATAAACGGATCATTTAAATTCTAGGTGAATTATTGCAAACACGTGGAGAAATCATTGCGAAATTTCCAATATTCCCTTTATTTCACCTTTTGCGATTCTCGCTCAGTCTCAGACATCGGCAGTTTTAGCGGATTAATTAAAAATGCCTCTCTTCAGTATTAATTGGCGCATTGTTTATCGAGTAATACAATCCAAAAGTGTTTAGCGGTAAAACTCGTCGAATGATCCTCGCCATAGTGTTCCCAGAAACTCTCATTAAAGCTTTTGTAAGGCCGTACTTGTGTTCGCTGATGAGGGGCGCTCTAATACTCGTAGCGTACACCCTCGTGCTACGCTGTTTAAATGAACTATTGATTTAATTAAGTTCGGAACAAAATATTTTTGTAATTATATTTTGATTTTCCAAATTTCATTTAATTTAAATGATTATTTATTAATTCTATCTTACATCATTTACAGTATTGTTTCATGATTATATATTTCGTCTCCACATTAAATTACCTGTTGTTTTTTTCACAAATTATTTATTTTACGAGATTTCTTGTCACATATAAATAAATAAATTAATTAATTTCTTAATTAAAGATACACGATCACGCAAAGTCTTCCCAGCAATAGCGCGCAGAGTTCTTAAAAAAACAATTTTAATAAACCCTTCACAAAAAACACAATTCCTCAAAAACAAATCAGGCATTGGTAAAGGTTGTCTTGTTTTCGATCGGGTCTTAATGTGTCTAGAGCTGTCAAATAATAAATGTAAAATAAAAAAAATCGAACTATGATTTTAAATAATGACTGTTAAACCGCAAATAAGACAATACCCTATATATAATTTACTTATGATACTTAATCGACGATCAACCAATTGTGTCGACAATATCAACGGAAGGCAAACTACAAAGAAACCTTTGTAGATTTTCTTATATGTGATATTAATATATTCGGCTGAAAGTGGAGGGTATACTATTCGTGTATCTTTCTTCTTCAGTTTCAATCCAGAGGATTGGTTAGCAGCAAAGTTCTGCGTCTCCTCCTCCACTCCGCTCGGTCTTCAGCGATCCTCTTTAGCTCTGTATAGGAGGGCAGTCCATATCGTGGCATATTTGCTCCAGATACTATCGGCAAGGACGCCCTCCGCCAATCGATCCCGCAATCATTCCCTCCAGTATTTTCATGTCGCAGCATATGACCCATCCATTCTGCACGCCTTTCCGATATGGTGTTTGACAGGTGCCTGGTTTCTTCGATCCTGCTGAGAACCTCGTCATTTGTAATGTGGTCTCTCCAGGAAATCCTTAGGATTCGTCTATATGTCCACATCTCGAAGGCCTCCAATATTTTTCGATCTCTTTCGCCTGTGCACCATGTCTCGCAACCATACATCAAAATACTCCACACATATGTTTTGACCAACTGCTTGCGGAGTTTTAGGTCCTTGTTGTTAGATTCGAAAATCTTTGATTTCTTATTAAAGGCGAGTTTTGCTTGGTGGATGCGACTGTCAACCTCTCTTTTTATACGGCCATCCCATGTGATCTTGCTTCCAAGATAGACAAACTCTTTTGCGCTCTTAAGTGCAGCTCCTGAAATTAATATGTTCATTTGGTGTTCGTCTCTGCCTACTGTTATCACTTTTGTTTTGTCCTAGTTTATTTTCATGTTGAACTTGGTATTTAGGACATGCTCCATAGTTTACAAGGTCTCCTTTAGCTCTTCTTCGCTATCGGCGATCAGGGCAATGTCGTCTGCAAATCTTATCATGTCCACTTTTTGGCCGTGAACTCTGACGCCTCTTTTACGGTCCGTTTCTTCTCTTACTTTATCTATTTCACATTGGATATACCCATTAAAAAGCGCTGGAGAGAGAGAGAGCATTCGCATATAATCATAATAAAATAACTTCAATAATTAAAACAATTGTTTCATATGTATCTATCAAATAGTATTTTCGAAAAAAATATCACCTGTTAAATCGTTTATTGTACACCAAAATATAACAAAATAATGTAGCTGCCTTTCCCAGACACATCTACCAATAAAGTTTATGATAAGAGTATCTAAGACATTTAGTGGTGGCACTGTTATGAGATCTCTTTCATCGGTTCACAGTATGTTAGAGTGCGGCTCAGTCATATAAAACCTGATAAGAATCCAGAATGTTCTAAAATAGTTGAGAGTCCAAAAGAAACTGCGACACTTTTATCACAAGGGGTGTGGATTTTACCCAATGCTCTATGCCTCATTTTTAATTAGTACCCTTGGATATTAACTCCTTCAACGTTAGAAGAATTCTAGCACCTGATAAATACATATAAAAATTTTAAACATATAAAATAGCAAACCCTTTTTCGATTGACATACTTGACCGGATAATTGTGTACGCTAACGTTGATTAAGATTTTATTCAAAGCGTGATTAGGAAATAAGCTATCAACATGGTGTTTATATTGTAGTTAAGGCATTAACATTGTGGAGGTTTAAAGACATTGTAATTTATTTTTATCAAACACTGTTTATTCCACTTTTTTGTGACGATATAACCCTACTGGTTTCAAGGCTTTCACCTCCTCTTCTGGGGAGCGCAAACAAGACTAAATGCTGTTCGAACTGGTACCGATATACACGCTTCAACGGTTGGAGGCTGAGGGGTGAGGGAGGCATGGGACAATTTCGGCGGAGAGATTTTTGGGAAATAACTGTCCAACAGATGTTCGGATCGGTGTACTGACTTAGAAATTTCTAGGGCATCTAATCTGCATGTATATCGGTACCAGTTTGAACAGCATTTAGTATTATTTGCGCTCCCCTGAAGATGAGGTGAAAGCCTTGAAAACGGTAGGGTTATACCGTCACAAAAAAGTGGAATAAACAGTGTTTGGTAAAAATAAATTACAAAGCTATTAACACTATAATGGCCGATGATACAACATGTGTACCTTGTCCTTGTCAATCATTACTTGCCGATGGTACTACATATGTATCATGCTTTTCCACCAATGGTTACTGTCTGGTGATACAAACCTTGTACAGTACCCGGCGGTAAGTAATACGCATCGGGCTTAAGAAAGAGACTGTCGGTCATAATCGGCTAACTTCGGTTTTGTAGAGCGTCGTCTCCGTCATTCATACACGTGTTTCGTCGCGATTTGTCAGTCGTTACCGGACCGAACTGTTAGCGCATTGTGCGACAAATACGACGCTCTACAATGCCGAAGTTAGCCGATTATGGCCGACAGTCTCTTTCTTCGAAGCCTGCTGTGTATAACTTACCGCCGGGTACAGTACTACGTTTTCGCCAACCATTATTGGCCAAGCCTTAAGTCATTTTATTTTTCGAGCAGAATGCAGGGGTCCCCAACCATTTTCAATGAAGGGTCACATAAATTGTTTTAGCATATGGCGGACAAGTAGATAAAAGAATAAAAATGAACGTACGTGTGACTTTAATCACAAAAAAATACTTGATTAAAATGACTTTTTTTTCTAATGATTAGTCAATTGTGAATAGATCTTTATTAAAAAAGAGAGAGAGAGGTGTACTTCTTGAAAAAGTGACCCGGCCCCTGGCGACATTTACCTGAGTAACCGTGCGGCATGTATAATGTTAAAAGCATCACAATTCACACATGGAATAACCTTGTTGAATGAATAATAAGATAAATGAGGATTGAACTCCTTAATAAACTTTGTAGGTATAACTGAACAACTTCATAGAGGTGCATAATACTCGTATAAGTCATATTGTTCCTGTTTGATAATTTGTTTTTGTTATAATTGGGTTAAACCTGAATAAAACGTAAAATAAATTAAAACTTATCTCTATTCATTGCAATTTTTTAACAAGGTCCGATAATGTGCACATTCCTATCTCTTCGCGTTCCCATCTCTTCCATTGTTTCTTCCATTTTAAGAATAAAAGGGTAAATATTATTTTAATATTCGTAACATTTTCCATGTAACAAACACTTGACCCCGAACGCCTACTGCCATCTATCTAAATATTTCCAAACCACATCTCACCCCACGTTTCATAAAAGTCGCTTTCCACCGTCTCCTTTCGCGGGGGCGCCAAACTTTTTGATACCAAGGACTATAAAATATTAGTTGCAACCCGTGAAATATTCACGGAAGTAAAACAAATTCTACATTTATGAAAATATATATTCATAAATATAGAATTTGTTTAAAATTCATTCAGTTATCACGGACCCACCGAGATTCAAATTTTGAATTACTTTCGGAGAGAATCCAAGTATTCATCTCTCGCTCGCTTGTATTCAAAATTCAATTCTCGTATTATTTCTTTGGCGACAACCATCGCATGGGTTTAGACCTATTTATACTATACCTAGTTGCAACCCGTGAAATATTCACGGAAGTAAAACAAATTCTACATTTATGAAAATATATATTCATAAATATAGAATTTGTTTATATACAAGTATATCATTTATACATCATCCCCTTTTACACCGGTTCAAAAATTCGTTCAGTATCACGGACCCACCGAGATTCAAATTTTGAATTACTTTCGGAGAGAATCCAAGTATTCCTCTCTCGCTCTCTTGTATTCAAAATTCAATTCTCGTATTCTTTCTTTGACGACAATCATCGTATGGGTTTTGGCCTATTTATACTATGACTAGTTGCAACCCTTGAAATATTCACGGAAGTAAAACAAATTCTGCATTTATGAAAATATATATTCATAAATATAGAATTTGTTTATATATATGTCATTTATATTTATACATCGTCCCCTTTTACACCGGTTCTTAAATTGTTAGCTAGGTATTTAAAATTCGTTCAATTATCACGGACCCACCGAGATTCAAATTTTGAATTACTTTCGGAGAGAATCCAAGTATTCCTCTCTCGCTCTCTTGTATTCAAAATTCAATTCTCGTATTCTTTCTTCGACGACAATCATCGTATGGGTTTTGGCCTATTTATACTATGACTAGTTGCAACCCGTGAAATATTCACGGAAGTAAAACAAATTCTACATTTATCAAAATATATATTCATAAATATAGAATATGTTTATAAACATATATATAAACGTTTATAGATTTATTGTATATATAATATACAAGTATATCATTTATACATCATCCCCTTTTACACCGGTTCAAAAATTATTAGCTAGGTATTTAAAATTCGTTCAGTATCACGGACCCACCGAGATTCAAATTTTGAATTACTTTCATCTCTCGCTCTCGTGTATTCAAAATTCAATTCTCGTATTCTTTCTTTAGCGACAACCATCGTATGGGTTTTGGCCTATATATACTATGACTAGTTGCAGCCCGTGAAATATTCACGGAAGTTAAACAAATTTTGCATTTATGAAAATATATATTCATAAATATAGAATTTGTTTATATACTCTTATGTCATTTATATTTATACATCATCCCCTTTTACACCGGTTCTTAAATTGTTAGCTAGGTATTTAAAATTCGTTCAATTATCACGGACCCACCGAGATTCAAATTTCGAATTACTTTTGCAGAGAATCTAAGTATTCCTCTCTCGCTCTCTTGTATTCAAAATTCGATTCTCGTATTCTTTCTTTGGCGACAACCATCGTACGGGTTTTGGCCTATTTATATTATGATTCGTTCAATTGTATTTAATCTAAAAAATTTAATAATATAATATAGATGATAAAAAATGGAATAACTTTTCATACAATTTACGCGTTAAATTTTATTTTTTATTTTCTTATCGAGTTAATGTTTATACGATACATACTACGAAATACTTAAAAATATACAGTTTAATTTTACTTCCTCCCGGTAGTATTGGTTTACTTCCCAAATTTACTTTCCTATTCCTTTTTTCCTTTGATTGATGAGTATTATTAGCCCGACTACCTATAAGGTGAGGTTTTTTATTAAAAAAGGCGACACGTAAATAGGGGGGTCGCCCTATATTCGAGTCACCAACATAGTGGGTAACAATAAATTCACTCAGCGAAATTGCAACATTGTAATGAGAGCGTTCAAAAGCGTTTACATGTAGCCTGTGCGTAGTTATTTCTGTCAGTTTTTGATGTGTTTTATTTTTGAACTGTGCATCATTTCGCATCTTTGCTACCTCAAAAAATATTATGACTGACCATATTGAAAGACGAGGAGCTCAAAAAAATGAAGTGAATCAAGGAATATGCTTCTCTGCGTATTCCTTGATTCGCTTGATTTTTGCTATGATTCCAATTTGAAGGTTATGCGTGCTGCAGAAACAACCAACAGCTGGTGGTGCGTGCTGCAAAAACAACCAACAGCTGTGCGGCTGCCAGACAATTCGGTATCACGGGAAATAATGTTAACTGTACTTTATTTTAATAAATATTTTTCATTCAACATTTTGCATTTTATTTTTTAAAATGTTATAATGGTGAGGGAAATGTTTTTTCTCCAAAAAGCAGATAAAAAATAGAGGTCACCTTATAATCAGGGTCGCCCTATAGTCGGGCCAATACGGTATTAATTAATAAATAATTAAACAGCGTTATATAAATTGTTTTTTTTATTATCTTATGAAAAGAGTTTAATAGTAGATTGTATCATTTTTGCATAAATAATTCCAAGCATATCCACTTGAAAGCCAAGACTGGTGAATATTTTAGTAATTTGTGTAGGAACACAAAGGAAGGTGCCTCGTATTATTATTTGATTTTCCGCAAACGAAGTAACGTGAGCTGGGTAACGACACGACACGACACGACAGATAGGTTTCAAAGGAAATAAGTAACGCTCCCTCCTTGACTTGTAAAGTATTATATAATACTCGTGCTCGTGTTCCTTCAATTGTTAGCTAAGAGTATATGTGTATCTTCTCACCCCCTTAATGATATATGACGAGTCTAGATATCTTAAGGGTTAAATTGAGAAAAAATAACCGAGTCAATCGCAATAAAATAAGAATATTCTTATTTATAGTTTTAATTCACGTTATTGTGAAGATATGGTTATTTATTTAAATTGATTTTGATGGGATAAAGGCAGATTTTGATGGGATATAGGCAGATTTTGTAAACAAGTATATATTCGTAAACTTGGTCGTCAATGCCAGTTTTTCGAGTGAAAAGTAGTAAATATCTTAGAAATTTACTGACATTTCTTCAGCAGGTTTAAACGTGTTATATCTATGCGTTTCTCCTTCACTTTTGTCTTGATCCATTGTAATTCCAGCATTTTTGTACGAAAAATTGGTTTTTCGTTAGTTCAAAGCCATAAAACTGGAAAATATTGACGCAAAATATTAAAATTTCGCAAAATTATAGGTTTGGGATGAAAAGGACGAGAACTCGTAGAACAAATAATATTTCTGTCGTGATTTTCTACATATTTTCTTAAACTTGGTCGTCAATGCCAATTTCTCGGGGGAAAAGTAGTCAATTTCAGTATATTACTAAGAAATTTTCCTTTACATTTACCAGGTTTTGACGTTTTATGTCACAATTAACGTCAATGCGTTTCTATTTCTAGTCTTGATTCATTGTAATTCTAGCATTTTGTACGAAAAATTGGTTTTTTATTAGTCCAAAGCCATAAAACTGGAAAATATTGACGCAAAATATTGAAATTTCGCAAAATTATAGGTTTGGAACGAAAAAGACGAAAACTCGTAGAACAAATAATATTTCTGTCGTGATTTTGTACATATTTTCTTAAACTTGGTCGTCAATGACAGTTTTTCGGGGAAAAAGTAGTAAATTTCAGTATATTACTCAGAAATTTTCCTACACATTTAGCTGGTTTTGACGTTTTATATCACAATTAACGTCAATGCTACTTCACTTTTGTCTTGATGCATTGTAATTCTAGCCTTTTTGTACAAAAAATTGGTTTTTTGTTAGTCCAAAGTAATAAAACTCTAAAATTATTGAACAAAACATTGCAATTTCGCAAAATTAAAGATTTAGGACGAAAAACACAGAAACACGTAAAACAAATAATATTTCTGGCGTGATTTTGTACATATACTCGTAAACTTGGTTGTCAATGCCAAAGTTTTCGGGTGAAAAGTAGTCAATTTCAGTAAATTACTAAGAAATTTCCCTTCACATTAACCAGGTTTTTACTGAATTATTTTGAAAAACTGTCATTGACGACCAAGCTTTCAAAAATATGTATAAAATCACCACAGAATTTTTATTTGCTCTAAGTGTTTCCACGATTTTCGTCAATATTTTCAACAATAAAATAATTTTAACATACAAAATACCAATTTTTCTTAGATTTTTTTTTTCATTATAATGAATCAAGACCAAAGTAGAAACGTATGGGCGTTAACTGTGATATAAAACGTCAAAACCTCATATACGTGTATGAGAACGTCTGTTAGTAATAGGCGGAAACTTCACACTTTTCACTCGAAAAACTGGCATTGACGACCAGGTTTTGAATAGTATGTACAAAATCACCACATAATACTTATTTGTTCTACGTTTTTCGTCCCAAACGCCAAAGTTTGCTATATTTCAATATTTTGTGTCAATAATTTCAACAATAAAATAATTTTAACATACAAAATACAAATTTTTCGTACAAAAATGGTTGAATTATAATGAATCAAGACCAAAGTGTAGTTGAAACGTATTTTCCTGAATTTCAATATTTTTTGTGTGAATATTTTCAACAATAAATTAATTTTGATACTTTTGACTAACAATACACCAATTTTTCGTACAAAATTGCTTGAATTATAATGAATCAACACAAAAGTGTAGTAGAAATGCATTGACGTAAATTCTGACATAAACCGTCGAAACCTCCTAAACATGTATGAGAACATTTGTTAGTAATAGGCGGAAACTTCACACTTTTCACTCGAAAAACTGGCATTGACGACCAGGTTTTGGATATTATGTACAAAATCAACACAGAATTATTATTTGTTCTACGTGTATCCACGTTTTTCGTCCCAAACGCCTAATTTTGCTAAATTTTAATATTTTGTGTCAATATTTTCAACATTAAAATAATTTGCCAATTTTTCGTACAAAAATTGTTGAATTATAATGAATCAAGACCAAAGTGTAGTAGAAACGTATGGGCGTTAACTGTGATATAAAACGTCAAAACCTCAAAAACGTGTATGAGAACATTTGTTAGTTATAGGCAGAAACTTCACACTTTTCACTCGAAAAACTGACATTGACGACCAGGTTTTGGATAGTATGTACAAAATCAACACAGAATTATTATTTGTTCGGCGTGTTTCCAGGTTTTTCGTCCCAAACGTGTATTTTGCTGAATTTAAATTTTTTTTGTGTGAATATTTTCAAGAATAAATTAATTTTGATACTTTTGACTTACAATACACCAATTTTTCGTACAAAATTGCTTGAATTATAATGAATCAACACAAAAGTGTAGTAGAAATGCATTGACGTAAATTCTGATATAAACCGTCGAAACCTCCTAAACATGTATGAGAACATTTGTTAGTAATAGGCGGAAACTTCACACTTTTCACTCGAAAAACTGACATTGACGACCAGGTTTTGGATAGTATGTACTAAATCAACACAGAATTATTATTTGTTCTACGTGTATCCACGTTTTTCGTCCCAAACGCCTTATTTTGCTAAATTTCAATATTTTCAACAATAAAATAATTTTAACATACAAAATACCAATTTTTCGTACAAAAATGGTTGAATTATAATGAATCAAGACCAAAGTGTAGTAGAAACGTATGGGCGTTAACTGTGATATAAAACGTCAAAACCTCAAAAACGTGTATGAGAACATTTGTTAGTAATAGGCGGAAACTTCACACTTTTCACTCGAAAAACTGATATTGACGACCAGGTTTTGGATAGTATGTACAAAATCAACACAGAATTATTATTTGTTCTACGTGTATCCACGTTTTTCGTCCCAAACGCCTAATTTTGCTAAATTTCAATATTTTGTGTTAATATTTTCAACAATAAAATAATTTTAACATACAAAATACCAATTTTTCGTACAAAAATGGTTGAATTATAATGAATCAAGACCAAAGTGTAGTAGAAACGTATGGGCGTTAACTGTGATATAAAACGTCAAAACCTCAAAAACGTGTATGAGAACATTTGTTAGTAATAGGCGGAAACTTCACACTTTTCACTCGAAAAACTGATATTGACGACCAGGTTTTGGATAGTATATACAGAATCAACACAGAATTATTATTTGTTCTACGTGTATCCACGTTTTTCGTCCCAAACGCCTTATTTTGCTAAATTTCAATATTTTGTGTTAATATTTTCAACAATAAAATAATTTTAACATACAAAATACCAATTTTTCTTACAAAAATGGTTGAATTATAATGAATCAAGACCAAAGTGTAGTAGAAACGTATAGGCGTTAACTGTGATATAAAACTTCAAAACCTCATAAACGTGTATGAGAACACTTGTTAGTAATAGGCAGAAACTTCACACTTTTCACTCGAAAAACTGGCATTGACGACCAGGTTTTGGATAGTATGTACAAAATCAACACAGAATTATTATTTGTTCTACGTGTTTCCACGTTTTTCGTCCCAACCGCCTAATTTTGCTAAATTTCAATATTTTGTGTTAATATTTTCAACAATAAAATATTTTTAACATACAAAATACCAATTTTTCGTACAAAAATGGTTGAATTATAATGAATCAAGACCAAAGTGTAGAAGAAACGTATGGGCGTTAACTGTGATATAAAACGTCAAAACCTCATAAACGTGTATGAGAACACTTGTTAGTAATAGGCAGAAACTTCACACTTTTCACTCGAAAAACTGGCATTGACGACCAGGTTTTGGATAGTATGTACAAAATCAACACAGAATTATTATTTGTTCTACGGGTTTCCACGTTTTTCGTCCCAAACGCCTAATTTTGCTAAATTTCAATATTTTGTGTCAATATTTTCAACATTAAAATAATTTACCAATTTTTCGTACAAAAATTGTTGAATTATAATGAATCAAGACCAAAGTGTATTAGAAACGTATGGGCGTTTACTGTGATATAAAACGTCAAAACCTCAAAAACGTGTATGAGAACATTTGTTAGTAATAGGCAGAAACTTCACACTTTTCACTCGAAAAACTGACATTGACGACCAGGTTTTGGATAGTATGTACAAAATCAACACAGAATTATTATTTGTTCTACGGGTTTCCATGTTTTTCGTCCCAAACGTGTATTTTGCTGAATTTCAATATTTTTTGTGTGAATATTTTCAAGAATAAATTAATATTGATACTTTTGACTTACAATACACCAATTTTTTGTACAAAATTGCTTGAATTATAATGAATCAACACAAAAGTGTAGTAGAAATGCATTGACGTAAATTCTGATATAAACCGTCGAAACCTCCTAAACATGTATGAGAACATTTGTTAGTAATAGGCGGAAACTTCACACTTTTCACTCGAAAAACTGACATTGACGACCAGGTTTTGGATAGTTTGTACAAAATCACCACAGAATTATTATTTGTTCTACGTGTTTATATGTTTTTCGTCCCAAACGTGTATTTTCTTGAATTTCAATATTTTTTGTGTGAATATTTTCAATAATAAATTAATTTTAATACTTTTGACTTACAAAACACCAATTTTTCGTACAAAATTGCTAGAATTATAATGAATCAACACAAAAGTGTAGTAGAAATGCATTGACGTAAATTCTGATATAAAACCGTCGAAATCTTTAAAACATGTTTTAGAACATTTGTTAGTAATAGGCGGAAACTTCACACTTTTCACTCGAAAAACTGATATTGACGACCAGGTTTTGGATAGTATGTACAAAATCAACACAGAATTATTATTTGTTCTACGTGTATCCACGTTTTTCGTCCCAAACGCCTAATTTTGCTAAATTTCAATATTTTGTGTTAATATTATCAACAATAAAATAATTTTAACACACAAAATACCAATTTTTCTTACAAAAATGGTTGAATAATAATGAATCAAGACCAAAGTGTAGTAGAAACGTATAGGCGTTAACTGTGATATAAAACGTCAAAACCTCAAAAACGTGTATGAGAACATTTGTTAGTAATAGGCGGAAACTTCACACTTTTCACTCGAAAAACTGACATTGACGACCAGGTTTTGGATAGTATGTACAAAATCAACACAGAATTATTATTTGTTCGGCGTGTTTCCATGTTTTTCGTCCCAAACGTGTATTTTGCTGAATTTCAATATTTTTTGTGTGAATATTTTCAATAATAAATTAATTTTAATACTTTTGACTTACAAAACACCAATTTTTCGTACAAAATTGCTAGAATTATAATGGAGCAACACAAAAGTGTAGTAGAAATGCATTGACGTAAATTCTGATACAAACCGTCGAAACCTCCTAAACATGTATGAGAACATTTGTTAGTAATAGGCGGAAACTTCACACTTTTCACTCGAAAAACTGACATTGACGACCAGGTTTTGGATAGTATGTACAAAATCACCACAGAATTATTATTTGTTCTACGTGTTTATATATGTTTATCGTCCCAAACGTGTATTTTCCTGAATTTCAATATTTTTTGTGTGAATATTTTCAATAATAAATTAATTTTAATACTGTTGACTTACAAAACACCAATTTTTCGTACAAAATTGCTAGAATTATAATGAATCAACACAAAAGTGTAGTTGAAATGCATTGACGTAAATTCTGATATAAAACCGTCGAAACCTTTTAAACATGTTTTAGAACATTTGTTAGTAATAGGCGTAAACTTCACACTTTTCACTCTAAAAACTGGCATTGACGACCAGGTTTTGGATAATATGTACAAAATCAACACAGATTATTATTTGTTCTACGTGTTTATATGTTTTTCGTCCCAAACGTGTATTTTGCTGAATTTCAATATTTTTTGTGAGAATATTTTCAAGAATAAATTAATTTTTATACCTTTGACTTACAAAACACCAATTTTTCGTACAAAATTGCTTGAATTATAATATAATGAATCAACACAAAAGTGTAGTAGAAATGCATTGACGTAAATTCTGATATAAACCGTCGAAACCTCCTAAACATGTATTTGAACATTTGGTAGTAATGGCCGGAAACTTCACACTTTTCACTCGAAAAACTGGCATAGACGACCAGGTTTTGGATAGTATGTACAAAATCACCAAAGAATTATTATTTGTTTTACGTGTTTCCATGTTTTTCGTCCCAAGCGTGTATTTTGTTGAATTGCAATATTTTTTGTATGAATATTTTCAAGAATAAATTAATTTTGATACTTTTGACTTACAAAACACCAATTTTTCGTACAGAATTGCTTGAATTATAATATAATGAATCAACACAAAAGTGAAGTAGAAATGCATTGACGTAAATTCTGATATAAACCGTCGAAACCTCCTAAACCTGTATTAGAACATTTGTTAGTAATGGGCGGAAACTTCACACTTTTCACTCGAAAAACTGGCATTGACGACCAGGTTTTGGATAGTATGTACAAAATCACCACAGAATTATTATTTGTTCTACGTGTTTCCACGTTTTTCGTCCCAACCGCCTAATTTTGCGTAATTTTAATATTTCGAGTCAATATTTTCAACAATAAAATAATTTTAACATACAAAATACCAATTTTTCGTACAAAAATGGTTGAATTATAATGAATCAAGACCAAAGTGTAGTAGAAACGTATGGGCGTTAACTGTGATATAAAACGTCAAAACCTCATAAACGTGTATGACAACATTTGTTAGTAATAGGCAGAAACTTCACACTTTTCGCTCGAAAAACTGGCATTGACGACCAGGTTTTGGATAGTATGTACAAAATCAACACAGAATTATTATTTGTTCTACGGGTTTCCACGTTTTTCGTCCCAAACGCCTAATTTTGCTAAATTTCAATATTTTGTGTCAATATTTTCAACATTAAAATAATTTACCAATTTTTCGTACAAAAATTGTTGAATTATAATGAATCAAGACCAAAGTGTAGTAGAAACGTATGGGCGTTTACTGTGATATAAAACGTCAAAACCTCAAAAACGTGTATGAGAACATTTGTTAGTAATAGGCAGAAACTTCACACTTTTCACTCGAAAAACTGACATTGACGACCAGGTTTTGGATAGTATGTACAAAATCAACACAGAATTATTATTTGTTCGGCGTGTTTCCATGTTTTTCGTCCCAAACGTGTATTTTGCTGAATTTCAATATTTTTTTTGTGAATATTTTCAATAATAAATTAATTTTAATACTTTTGACTTACAAAACACCAATTTTTCGTACAAAATTGCTAGAATTATAATGAATCAACACAAAAGTGTAGTAGAAATGCATTGACGTTAATTCTGATATAAAACCGTCGAAACCTTTTAAACATGTTTTAGAACATTTGTTAGTAATAGGCGTAAACTTCGCACTTTTCACTCGAAAAACTGGCATTGACGACCAGGTTTTGGATAGTATGTACAAAATCAATACAGAATTATTATTTGTTCTACGTGTTTATATGTTTTTGTCCCAAACGTGTATTTTGCTGAATTTAAATATTTTTTGTGAGAATATTTTCAAGAATAAATTAATTTTGATACCTTTGACTTACAAAACACCAATTTTTCGTACAAAATTGCTTGAATTATAATATAATGAATCAACACAAAAGTGTAGTTGAAATGCATTGACGTAAATTCTGATATAAACCGTTGAAACCTTTTAAACATGTATTTGAACATTTGGTAGTAATGGGCGGAAACTTCACACTTTTCACTCGAAAAACTGGCATAGACGACCAGGTTTTGGATAGTATGTACAAAATCACCAAAGAATTATTATTTGTTCTACGTGTTTCCATGTTTTTCGTCCCAAACGTGTATTTTGTTGAATTGCAATATTTTTTGTATGAATATTTTCAAGAATAAATTAATTTGGATACTTTTGACTTACAAAACACCAATTTTTCGTACAGAATTGCTTGAATTATAATATAATGAATCAACACAAAAGTGAAGTAGAAATGCATTGACGTAAATTCTGATATAAACCGTCGAAACCTCCTAAACATGTATTAGAACATTTGTTAGTAATAGGCCGAAACTTCACACTTTTCACTCGAAAAACTGGCATTGACGACCAGGTTTTGGATAGTATGTACAAAATCACCACAGAATTATTATTTGTTCTACGTGTTTCCACGTTTTTCGTCCCAACCGCCTAATTTTGCTAAATTTTAATATTTCGAGTCAATATTTTCAACAATAAAATAATTTTAACATACAAAATACCAATTTTAAACGTATTAGCGTTAATTGTGATATAAAACATCAAAACTACAAGGATTCAAGACAAAAACACAGACGAAAAAGTCGAAAACTCGTAGATAAAATAATATTTCTGTCGTGATTTTGTACATATATTCTTAAACTTGGTCGTCAATGACAGTTTTTCGGGTGAAAAGTAGTCAATTTCAGTATATTACTAAGAAATCTTCCTACACATTCAGCAGGTTTTGACGTTTTATATCACAATTAACGTCAATGCGTTTCTACTTCATTTTCGACATGATCCATTGTAATTCTAGCATTTTTGTACGAAAAATTGGTATTTTGTAAGTCCAAAGCCATTAAACTGGAAAATATTGACGCAAATTATTGAAATTTCGCAAAATTAAAGTTGAACAAATAATATTTCTTACGTGATTTTTTACATATATTTGTAAACTTGGTCGTCAATGCCAGTTTTTCGAGTGAA
This sequence comes from Odontocerum albicorne, assembly GCA_949825065.1. Classification (NCBI taxonomy): domain Eukaryota; kingdom Metazoa; phylum Arthropoda; class Insecta; order Trichoptera; family Odontoceridae; genus Odontocerum; species Odontocerum albicorne. Next base: position 3,988,002 of record OX463856.1, read on the forward strand.
AAAAGGTAAATTTCAGTAAATTACAAAGAAATTTACTGAAATTTCTTTAGCAGGTTTTGACGATTTATATCACAATTAATGTCAATACGTTTCTACTTCACTTTTGTCTGGATCCATTGTAATTCTAGACTTTTTGTACGAAAAATTTGTTTTTTGTTAGTCCAAAGCCATAACACTGGAAAATATTTACGCAAAATATTGAAATTTCGCAAAATTAGAGGTTTGGGACGAAAAAGACGAAAACTCGTAGAACAAATAATGTTTCTGTTATGATTTTGTACATATATTCCTAAACTTGGTCGTCAATGACAGTGTTTCGGGTGAAAAGTAGTCAATTTCAGTTAATTCTAACTTATTATAATTCTAACATTTTGGTCAGAAAAATTGGTTTCTTGTTAGTCCAAAGTAATTAAACTGGAAAATATTGACGCAAAATATTGAAATTTCGCAAAATTGGAGGTTAAAATTAGATTTTCTATGATTATTATATTTTGGTCTGAAAATTGGTTTTTTGTTTGTCTTAAGTAATAAAACTGGATAATATTGACGCAAAATATTGAAATTTCGCAAAATTAAAGGTTTGGGACGAAAACATGTAGAACGCCAATGAAATCTGGCATTTGGAACATTTGGTCACATTTCCTTAGGCTAAATGTGATTCGAATGCAAAAATATACTCGTATGTTCACTCATCATTCCATTCAGTATTCTGTCATGCATTGTCATCTCATATTTTCTTTTCTATGCACGCGTTTCTACAACATTTATTTGGCCTCTTTGAGTAATTTTAACGTCCACCTTTAACTAAAAAGTCTACAGTTTTTGTATAAAAAAAACTCGTTATTTAAAATTCGTACCAGACGAATTGCGCAGACAATAATAACGTTTTGTTTTTTGCAATGGCCAAATTCAAATGTGATTGCCAAAATAACGACACCGCGCATAAATATGCAACAGACGGAGTGGATGGTGTCATAGCACTCCACCGTCGACAGTGCCCAGCTCCATCATCGAGGATCTGAAGAGGTGTGGTCTACGAGCATTCGGAGAATGAGGGCGAGGGTCTCAAATTGGATGCATTATTCAGCGGCCTCTACACCCGAGTTGACTTTTCAAAATAATTTGTCGCCACTGTCTGGAACAGAACTTCTCAACATTTCGTTAAACAAAAATAATTGGTGTCAGAGAGATACTCTTTCGGAGAGGAATTGATATTTTAGCTTGACTTCGTCTTATTTCGAATCAATTGATTGTACTGAATCGATCCCAAAGAGTGGGGTACTATAAAAGAGCTTTGACTTTTGCTGGTCCTGTGGCGTGGAATGGTCTGCCTCTAAGTGTTCTCTTGAAGATAACACTGTTGGGGAATTCTTATCAAAATTTATGATTGTGTATGAACACTTCACACACGTACTAAATTTCACTTATCGGAATCGTTAATATCACATATCGGACGATCTACAAAATTTCTTTGTATTTCGTCGTTCATTAGATTTTCTGCGGTTTTCTTACCAAATAAATTTTTTAAACATATGCAGATGCAAGGATATTCAGATCCAATATGGAAATCCAATGGTCACAGTCATCACCTTCCTTACCTTCATACCCTGAGTTACATCACCTTTGAGGAAGGTCTGCTATCTGAACAGCGCTATATAAATTGTCCTTTCAATATTATATTTTGGATCATAATATTTATAGGATGTAGATCTTAATTATTGTAATTTTAATAATATTAACCTACCTTCCACTATGTGTATACCATATTTGTAGGGTCTTAAAAAAATTTTTTTTTTTAATAATATTGATTCTTGAATAAAACACTCAATTGGCTTTGATTTCAAAACACTTTTTATTGTTCATCGAAGTATACTCGTAATGTGTGACATTGAAATACAAAAAACAATATCCGCCAAATATCCACCTCTTGCAGCTCCACAGATGTCCACTCTTTTGTCAACATTTTCGATGACATTTTGCCATAATTGCGGTTCTAACTCACCAATAACGCAAATAATTTCGTCCTTCAGCTCAGGAATTGATTGGGGGTAATTCTTATAGACATGGCTTTTCACTCAACCTCAGAGAAAATAGTTCAACGGTGTCAGATCACAGGATCTTGGTGGCCAATTAACATCACCGTTTCTGGAGAATACAATACATAAAATAATTCTGAATTCGAACGCGTTGTTGTATTGTATACGACTCCATTTTTATAAATGTCAATGTCACAAGACCCAGACCATCTGTGTTTTTTTTTCCGAGAATTAAAAATACCGCTCAATTTGAAAGACCCTTTACATCCAAACTAGTATAATACTGTTCTGGACTATCATCTTCGTAGGATTTTTGATACTGTTTGTTTCGAGTATATATGTTTTAATTTCTCATTGACTATGTTTCCTATCGCTTCACGCCATTCGATATCCCTCTTAACTGTTCCGTCATCTTTGAAAATAGTACCTTAATAGTAGTATACTTTTACTTGATTTTATATTTCGTTGCTCTCCTATAAATATACATGGCATTAACCTTTAACATAATTATAATATGAAAATAAACAAAGGCAAAACAAAATGTATGGTTGCTGGAAGAGAGGAGGTGACCGCGAGTGTTGTTCTGGGTGGCGTCAGTGTTGAGCAAGTGAGGGAATTTGTTTACTTAGGCAGCAGAGTATCCCAAGATGGCCGATCAAAGGCAGAAATAATAAGTAGAGTCCAACAGGCAAGAGTTGCTTTCAAAAAGAAATCCAAGATATTTAAATCTCCTAACATTAATATCAATGTTAGGAAGAATTTAGTGAAAACTCTTGTCTGGGGTGTGCTGCTGTATGGCTGCGAAACGTGGACCATCAGCCAGAGCGAGTCCGGGCGTCTGGCTGCCTTTGAGATGTGGTGTTACATGCGCATGGCCAGGATCTATTGGTCAGATCACATCCGAAACAACGAGGTATTGAGCGGGGTTGGAGAAACAAGGCAACTTCTAAATAGAGTTGCCCAACAACGATCCAGTTGGATAGACCATAACATCAGGCACCCAGGCCTGCTCTTTACCATCGTCGAGGGAATGATCGAGGGCAATGACCATAGAGGCCGCCCTAGATATAGCTACATGGACCGGGTGATCCGGGATGTGCGCTGTGGCAGCTACCAGAAGATGAAGAGACTGACGGATGACAGAAATGGGTGGAGGGATCGAGTGCTTGGTGCAGACCAATCCTAGGATTGTAACCCAGAAGAAAAAACCTTCAACACTTTTCAATAACCATGATTTGTATTTCACAATATTCATTATCAGATATTTATCTTAACATATTTCATATAACTTCGAACCAGCGAAATGGAGTATCGCTGGTATCAACTTAGGAGTATCGCTGGCAAAACCCTTCGTGATAGAGTACAAAACACAGAAATCCGAAGGATGTGCGAAGTTTAAGATATTGTCAGATGGGGACGACAGAGAAGAAGGTTCTGGAACGAACATGTATCCAGAATGGCGGAACCAAGAGCCGTAAGAATGGCCAGGGACAGTATCCCCCAAGCAAGCAGACCTCCAGGACGACCTCCCAAAAGATGGAAAGACAGCTGGCAGTCAACGTCACAAGAGGGAAACAATGATGCAGGACCATTACAGGCCAAATTCAGGTCTAAAAAAAGAGGAAGAAGAATAGTCCACATATTAAATTAATTTCTTAATAAATGCGTTGAATTCACGAAACTCTAAATTTTGAGAACCACTGATGTGTCCCATCAAAGTAAACACCACTTGAAATGTAAAAGGTATTGTCGCTCTAGTGGATTGAAGTCGTTATTCAACATTCCGTCATTTATTTTCTGCGCGAGAACAATAAACGAATACAATTAAGGTGCCTATACACAACTACGCCATGTAACGCGATGACAATTTGTTATGGAAAATGTTAATATTTGCTAGATTAAGCTTGTCAAATATATAAATTCATATTTGTAACTTTTAAAGCACAATGAATATTTATCGTCCACAAAGAGCAAATTAGATCAGTTTAAGCGACTTAACAAGAAAGCGCGTCAAAGAATTTTTATAAATTTAAACGACCATTATAAAAACCTTTGTAAAAAGTCTTTGCCTATAAGCAGTGCCGCATTTGTATAGACGGCGCTCTTGAGCAATTCGCAACTTGCAAACCTTCCCCCTTCCCTTAATACATAATAAAAAAAATACTCACCCTTTCCGTTTCTGATAATGATGTATTTCACGCCACACATCAAACTACTGCTGTATCGAACGTATGCGTTACCCTTAATATGTGTATTTCATTGATATGTAAATTCTTGATATAATTTGATATTTGTTTGGTTTTTGTTTAAATATTTATGTTTATTTGGGTCCGCGCTGCATCGCGACTGCAATGGAAATGAGACATAGTTAACGAACATAGTTAACGAACGTGAGTCCAACATCAAAGGTAACGCCCAAATCTTTAAATTCAGAAACTCTGTTTAGTGCTACTCCCTGTGTAATGTATCCCTACCAATGTTAATCTTATCATGTAATATGTTATCCACATCCAATAAATATTATAAGTAATCATGTAACGCATTCAAACCAATGATAAGCTTATCAATGTTAACCATATAATGTACTATGTTATCTATATCCAATAAATATTAGTGTTATCACGTGTATGTCAAACTTAACTCAATGTATTATGTTTAAATTTATTATCTTGTTGGAATTATCAGGAACCATTTAATATCCAAATTCAATAAAGATTTGATATCACTAAATGGAAGTAAACGAGACATTCCAAATAGTCGCCTGATATCGATTTAACCTTACAAAGGGCACCGATAACATACCCGACCAAAATTCCTTCTTAATTATCTAAGGGTACGTTATCAGAAAGCGCTTCGCTTTAAATAGGATGTCATATCAGAGGCAGCATCATTATTATTAAAGCCACCTCGATCTAACATCATCGTTATTATAACTTCCACAATACTGTTAAAATTATACTTCAATGTAATTTAACGATTATACAAATAAAATTACACAGTTGAAATTCCAAAAGTGTTTTCGTTGCAAAAGGCTATAACACCTATATAGTATACTGATGGTGGATTGGTGAAAACGATTGACTATAAGATACACAGACACATTTATTAATGTTGAACAGAAGATAATTTTGCTCACTCGAGGAGATTGTTATGTTATGCCTAATTCTACTGATAATATGGTTAATGCGTTTTAGTCTGTTTTGTTTTAGCGTGAATCTTGAATTTTTTTTTTTTCGTTTCAATAATATAAACTTTGTTCCACGAAACTGTATGTATTTATGTTTATTTTTTTTATAATAGGCAATCCACCCTAACTAGAATGATTTGTGCCACCAAATTAAAGTCTATATGCAATTCAATGTATATTAAAGTCTATATGCAATTCAATGCAAAGTCAATGTATAACTCATTGTAGAATATGCCAATTCTAGACCATTTAAAGTTTCAACTGAATAAACATAAAAAATTTAACAATCGATCTATAAGTCGAAAAGTCTTTTGAAGAAAGAAGAAATGCAACTTTCATTGGACTCGGTCAAAATGTGGCTTTTAGTAAATCAAATATGTCTCGCAAAGGACAACCGAAAAATACACAATCTATAGTTTTGTACCTGCCTGTATACCTACCTAAATGAATTGTCAAAAATAACGAGTGAATTGTTAAAACACAAATAAATTAAATTAATTATTGTTGATTTAAACATACAGGGTCATTGACCGATCAAGAATTCAATGATTGTTACACACTTCAAACAACGACAATATTTACTATTTACAGCGCGCAAATTGGCTAGTGATCTCCAAATATAAATAATTAACCTACCTCCCGTCCATGTGATAGAGCGAGGCAGATATATATATATATATATCCCATGTATTCACTCACTGGTATAAATTGTCTGCACTATGCGAAATAAAGATACATTTTATTGTCATCCAGTCAACTGTCAAGACTTTGTTATTTATTTACCTGCTGTCCACTTATCGATTTATATCCGCATTCCTGAGTCTATATTTATTGAAAACAAATCAAGATCATCATGACTTATAGAAATAAGCAATTCGCTATATTGATGATTCTGTACGAGAAGTAACGCAGAATCAGTTAAAACGAAGATAACGATGTCGATATCAAGATCATCAGCACGTTCTAATAGGACACGTGCTACACTGATAGCGACCATCGTTACAGTTTTATCATCCAGACCACGCTCGCGGCAGGGATTGTTCACAATACCCACTATGTAAAGCTGGCTAGCTATCACACAGTGGCCCATTTGCTAACGACTTATGACAAACACTTCTTGTTAATGGTATAAAATAATATAAATATTTGGATAATAAAAAGTTACTAGTTTTATATTAATTATTAGTTTACTAAGCTGTAGCATTGAACAGTCGTGGTTATCATTAGATTTTTAATAAACGAATCATTTAAGAGCATCACTACTCGCGCACGGAATGACCTTGTAGAATGAATTTTCTGATATCAATATCTTCCACGTTTTGGTGGATAAATTGAGGATAAAACTCCTTAATAAACTTTTTAGGTATAACTGAGTCACTTCACAAGGAAACATTCTATCACCGCTCTTTTTTTACGTCGTCCTTAACTGTCCATGCAGTGAGACTCTGGATCAAATTACAAACCAATGTTAGACTCGCTCCATCCTTGGCATGGTTTAAGAAGCGAAAGAAAAAATTCTTAATTTCTAGTCAGTGATATAACGTGTTTCATTCCTGATTTTTCTTTCCTTTCCATAATTATTTCCTTTCCCTTTGATTGATGATATCTCACTTTAACTTTAATATGTATACCATATGTCCATAAATATCATAAATATGAATGATCTTTTTAACTTGCTTTATTTACTTTTGTCTGGTTGGTTGGAATATATTGCCGCCTGACAATAAGCTCACCAGATTATATACGCAATGAAGTGTTAAATAAATAAATAAACATGAATAACAATGTCCTTGTTGTCATTATGCTACATTAACACTTCCCTTACTGTGCTAAAAAAATACGCCAGTAACGGTGTTGGACACTGAGGGTACAGTAAACATGTATGTTTTAAATTAAAATTATACAAAATCTATTAGTTTTTTTTGTAATTAGCTATAAACATCATTTTATTATGTAATAAAATGTCGAATAATATAAAATAAGTGTAAGAAATGATAAAATAAGAGTTCAAACAGAGAGGTGACATTTCTATAAGAATATCATATTTCCACTGCGTCGTTCGGTCTGCGCAACGTTCAGAATGCGCATGACTGAAAAGAGGTCTCCAACCTTTTAAAAAAAAATCATAAATTTATACAATAAAATGTAGCGTGTATTTTTTGACAATAAAAATATAATTCGAATTAAGACAATAATTAACATATTAACAAAATATAAAATGAATATATAAATTCAAAAATAATAATATAAAAACAAACACGAAATTCAAATCAATAAAATATGCCATTTGGAAAATATAAACACTTTGAAAATAGGTCAAAATTTGAAAATAGGACAAACTATCATAAAATCAAAATTTAATCCTGTGGAGAAAGTCTATCGCAATTGGGGCACGAAATAACTTTTGTTTCTATTCTATGTACTAAACACACAGGTGTTTGATAAAACTGGTAACCAATCCCTGGAACGAATGTACTCGTAAAATATTAACTGTCAAAAAAGAATTAGTCATACGGAGTGTTTTGACATTTCGTCAATTCTCGATTTAAAATCATTCATTTCTGTTGATATTTATTCATGATTTTATTTCGTAATGACATCATTCAAATCATAGAGGTTTCGATGAGGAATACATAAAGTATGAAGACCCTGCAAGCAGTATATTTCCAGAAATTAAATAAAATATACGTCTTGGTCACTCTTGTCCGTTCACAGATCGGCAAGGGTTAAGACTTAACAATTATTTTTTTTCTTAATATTATTGTAATTATAATTGTATTAAATATTAATTGTATGTAATTGGATTAAACTTGTATCAAATGTATAATATATAAATCAACTGAAGTAAACGCATTATTTCATGAAGAATTCATCTGAATTGTATATGTATGTTCATATTTTTATAATCTTTTTATGAATATTTTGACGCCCCTAAGCAAATGCTTGAGTTTGCATATTAGCAAACGCGGCTCTGCCGTATAAAAAGTTTTTTTATACAAAGGAAATATGAAACGGTTTTAGCTTGTCGTCCAGATTATTTTAAACAAGTTTATTTTTCTTTTTTTTTTTTGAGATATTTACAACCTTATTAGGAAGAATTTTTTTTCGAAGCATGCTGAGGTGATATATTTTGAATCCCTTCAAAGTACAAAAATATGTTGTTTATAGTTACATCTTGCATATCAGTAGTAATGGAAATAAATTGGACAGATTAGAGGTCCAAGAAATTTCTAAGTCAGTACATTGGACCGCACATCTGTTGAAAAGTTATATCCCAAAAATCTCTCCGCTCTTGACCGAAATCGTCCCATGCCTCCCTCACCCCTCAGCCCCCAACCATTGAAGCGTGTATATTGGTACCAGTTCGAACAGCATTTAGTCTTGTTTATGCTCCCCTGAAGATGAGGTGAAAGCTGGGAAACCGGTAGGGTTATACCGTTACAAAAAAGTGGAATAAACAGTGTTTGATAAAAATAAATTACAACAAAAATATGTATATTTCATAAATAAAGATAGCACAAACCAGGCAATCAATTTAGGCATATAATGGACGTTGTTAAGACTTGGACTACTTACAAAAGCCAATGAAGAAGTGGGTTTTTGCCGGGTAGAATCGAGTGGAGTGTATGGGTTTGCTTTGTTATTGTGTTGGGTTTGTCTTTTATTATTTTTGTATACCATATGTAACACTGCTTACAAGTCGATGCTGATTTTTTTTTCTTCTTCTTCAAAGTTCTTCCCCTCTTTGGAAACTAGTAATTATCATAACTAGTACCATCACACCATTCCCGTGAGTGTTTTATCCCCACACTTCAGTCCTTAATTTTCCCCTACGATATTAGTTGAAGAATCTCATATGTGTTACATCTCCACACTTAATATGTCCGTAGTACTCCAAATTCCATTTTTTGATAGTGGATTAAACTTCTCCATCTTTATTCATATGATGTATTGAGACGCCAAATTCACATACTATATATATTATATAGTATCCCTAACTGTCCCACCGCCCCCTCTTGTTTCGTCGAAAATTGTCATCGCCTTTGCGATCATGGACTTACACTACTCTAAAATACAGATTGTTGGACCATGGACTTACACTACACTAAAATACAAATAAAATATAGATTGTTTACTGACCTTCCCAGTTCACCACTCCATTATTTTACGTCGTCTTTTACTACTCATGCAATGAGACTCTGGAACCAGTTTCAAACCAATGTTAGACTCGCTCCGTCCTTGGCATGCTTTAAGAGACGACTGGAAAAACTCTTAATTTCTAGTCAGTAATATAACGTGTTTCATTCCTGATTTTTCTATCCTCTCCACCGTCCCTTCCTTTTCATTTGATTGATGATATCTTAATTTTATTTTTACTACGAGTATAGTAGCCGGCGGTAAATAAGACACATCGTTTGTAGAGCGTCGTCTCTGTCGCACGATGTGCTAACAGTCCGGTATCGTAGTCACGATGCGTTTAACACATCGTGCGACAGAGACGACATTCTACAAACGATGGGTATTACTTACCGCCGGGTACCGTACGTATGAATATATTGTTCATAAAGATAAATCATAACTGAAATATTTTTTTGCGATAATATAACATCCTTTATTTGCTGGTTATTTGAAAAAAGATTGGCGCCTGACAATAGAATGTCACACACTGGCAAACGTTTGATTGTAATGGTGAATTTATTCCCGATTTTCACAAAATATATCTGATGTAGCCGATAAGTGCGAATTATTATTAATATTATTTTTTTCATTCAATGCGTAAATGTATTGCGTAGGAATACCTAAAATCTGAAGCCAGTATTTACTATATTTATAGAGATATTAAAGTTTTTAGAAGCAATGTGTACCAGTTACACATCACAGGGAAGGAAGGGTTAAGGAAATAAAGCTCCAGTTCTGAATATAAAGCTCCAGTGCTGACGTGAATACCGTCGCTTCTTCACCCATAGCGGTTTTTATAATGAATATACCTACGTCACTGGCACACGTTTGATTGTATTAGTGAATTTATTCCCGATTTTCAAAAAGTATCTCTGATGTAGCCGATAAGTGCGAATTATTATTAATATTATTTTTTTCATTCAATGCGTAAATGTATTGCGTAGGAATACCTAAAATCTGAACCCAGTATTTATTATATTTATAGATATATTAAAGTTTTTAGAAGCAATGTGTACAAGTTACACATCACAGGGAAGGAAGGGTTAATGAAACATGTTTTAAAAACCACAGGGTGTTTAAAAGCTCCCCTGCTTCAGTTAATGGCCAAAAAGTATCATTTGTGCAAATGAATCATAAAAAAGAATCAAACAGGCAAAAGGTATGAGGTAAGGTTAGAAATATGAGTGTTCTCAGCAAGTTGTTGACAGCGTTCGAAGTGCCGGGGGCGACTAATCCACAAAGCAAATGAGTGAATTTAATACGACATTAGAGCGTATGCCGCGCAGACGCGCCGTATCCAGTTACGTCTGATTAGAGTCGTTAGCAATCACGCCGTACCCCTCCAGCTTGGCAGCTAACAGGGTCTACCACAGGAGAGCTATGAGAGAGTTCTTGCAAGAAGTATACTTTCTTTATAAGCATTCACTATCCATCCCATCTGCTGACGGTAGAATAATTTGTTTACAAACGCATCAAACATCATTCTACAGTTTACTTGACTCGATTTCGCAACGATTTTTCTAGTTAAATCGGAGTGTTACACGCATATCTAATGGAATATTAAAGAATAAACTAAACAAATGTTGTTATTTGTTTAATCCTTCCTTCCCTGCGACATGTAACAAAAATACGTTGCTTCTAAAAACTTTAATATCTCTATAAATATAATAAATATTGGGTTCAGATTTTAGGTATTCCTCCGTAATACATGTACGCATTCAATGAAAAAAATAGTATTACTAATAATTAGCACTTATCGGCTACATCAGAGATACTTTGTGAAAATCGGGAATAAATTCACTAATACAATCAAACGTGAGCCAGTGACGTAGGTATATTCATTATAAAAACCGCTATGGGTGAGGAAGCGACGGTATTCACGTCTCACTTTCACTCTACTTCGGTATATAGGAACGCAAAAAAATAGAATCTCAGTTCGCAGTTGTTTCTTCCTTCGAGGTATAACATACACAGTGTTAGTATTTCGAGTCCCGTCATAGTAGCTCGCGGGCTTTCATTTGAGGTGGTCGCTACGCCCGTTTTGTGAATGTCGGCCGATGTTTTTTCATGTTTTCAGCAATTAAATTTCAATTATTATCGCTTTTGACTTCAAATTTAATTAATTTAAGCGATTGGCTATGAAAATTTTTATTTATCCGATTTAAAATCGCTCATTTTTACATGTTTATTGACGTGTATTGAATACACAGCACCGGAACGCGCGATTCTTTTAGCACTGGAAAGGAAAGTTTAATCAAACACTGTTTATTCCACGTTATATAACAGTATAAATCTACTGGTTTCCCCTTATCGTCAGAGGAGCACTTGGTTTTGCTCCCCTGATGATGAGGTAAAAACCTTGAAACCGGTAGGGTTATAACGTTGCATAAAGTGAAATAAACAGTGTTTGACTAAACTAATAACAATGTATTTAAACCTCCGCAGTGTTAATGCCTTAACTATAAATAATATGTACGAGTATATAAATATTATTTATATCAAAATATTCCTCCTTAAATCTCATTCCATTTCCACCCTAGTATTTTATGAATTAAAGAGTTTGATAAGTAAATTGTTGGAGAGATGCTAAGAGAAAGGCATGGAAATGAATGTTACGAAATTCAAAATTATTATGAAAAAAGTGTGAAAGGAACAGTAAATATGATTTATAGGTGAACAATTAAAGACTGGAGCAAGTTGAAATTGAATAAAAGTGGAGTAGTATTTTCTTAGATGATGAAAGAGTTTCGAAAGATATTGAACAGTGTAGAGTGATAGGAAACAAAGTAAACAGGGCACTTAAACATATATACTCAAACTGGACAGTATCTGCTAAGATGTTAATCCACAACAGTTTTTAAGCCCAACACATTTTGCATTAATTTTTTGGCAAAAAAACAGTAGTTTATATTTTATTTCAGTTAATATTTAGTTTTAACCCCTATTTTTTGTAGAGTCCTCCCTGTGGTGTAAAATAATAATAAATTTTTATATTTCATAAAAATATTTTTTTTTATTCAACATAAAAGCTTGTACGAAAACTTTGAGGCTGACGATCGGCCCCGTGGGATTAAAAGGTTAAGTGCCGACTTTTGATGTATGGGAGTGAAACATGGGCGTGGAAAAAAGCTGAAAGGAACTGAAAAATGCTGTAAAATAGCGTACACTGGGATAAATACAAAGTGTGATAATGTATGACATAATATAGAATGAATTAATAAGGGATGAATGTAAACTGTAGGCTAATATGTTGAAGAAGATAAAGACGAGCACTCTGAAATGATTTGAAAAATAAATATACAGTACAAATATGAGTGGAAGGCGTGGAAGAGAAAGTTTACGAAGTGGTTGAATGCATGCACGCAGGAGCACGTCTTACATTGAACGGTGCTGATATAGAGAGAGTGAAAAAATTTAAATACCTCGGAAGTATTCTAGTGGAAGACCTCGACCCAGAAACTGAAGTCAAGTGCAGAATTGAATCATCTCGTGCGACTTTTAATAAAATAAGAAGCGTATTCTGCGATGATAATCTAAACTTGAAACTTCGACAACATTTAGTCAAATGCTACGTTTGGTCAGTGTTATTGCATGGAGTGGAATCATGGACTCTCAAAGTAAGTAGTATAAACTGACGGGAAGCATTCGAAATGTGGATGCACCGGAGAATGCTACGGATACCCTGGACGGATATGGTCAGCAACACAAGGGTTCTTCAAAGAGCCAAAGTTGATAGAGAGTTGCTGACTAATATTAAAATCCGAAAGGTATCCTACTTGGGTTATGTACTTAGAGGAGCAAAGTAAAAATTACTGCACCTGATCATCCAAGGCAAAATAGAAGGCCGAAGAGGGGTTGGCGGGAGGCAAATCTCCTGGTTCCGCAATATACATGGTTGGACTGGTATAAGGTATCGGGGATCTTTTTCGGGCTGTCGGGGACAAAGCTATCTACTCTCAAGTGATATTCAACGTTGGGGGGACCTGACATGACACTGAGAAGATGAAAAAGGATGCATGAAAAAATATGACTCTGGAAGTGTTGAAATATGTGTGTAGAGATCGGAATGCCCAGTGCTTTGACTTATCTGTCTACCCCAATAGGGAAATAGCGTGATGGTATGTATCACAAAGATAATGAGAAAAAAAAATCGCGTTACGAACATTTTTTAAATTAACTATCATTAAAGTATATCTGATAATGGCTCCTCATGAACTAGCACCACCTCTGTAGACATTAGACCGAGCAAATGATAATTTATCGCCCATATTTCCCTTAACAAACAATCATTAAAACTGTCACAGCGCGCCCTGACGGCAGCTCTCACCAGCTCCTCCGCCTCTAGCATTACCACCCTTTCACGTCTCCTCTTTAACATTTCCATTCTCCTTCATTTCACTCCTTGTTCAGGTGACCTGGACTATTCTTTCCTTTTATATATTGGAACAGTATACATTACCCGGCGGTAAGTAATACACATCGTGCTTAAGAAAGAGACGGGCAGGCGTAATCGGCTTACTTCGGATTTGTAGAGCGTCGTCTCTGTCATTCATCACGTGTTCCATCGCGATTTGTTAGCCAATCGTGCGACGCTCTAAAAAGCCGAAGTTAGCCGATTATGGCTGACAGTCTCTTTCTTAAGCCCGGTGTGTATTACTTACCGCCGGGTACTGTACATTATTATTGTGAGGTGCATGGCCGCGCGGTAACGCACTGAACTTCCATATGGCAGGTCATCGGTTCATATCTCGCGCTGTGCTATTCCCCTCGAATGACAAAGGCATTTCGTGCGCCTAGTATTCGGGGTTATAAGAATATCCATAAATTCGGTCATACACATATCTATTCTTAAAAAAATGTCCGGTGTACTCCGATCGCATCACTGCCGCATGCCATCGGATCTAGTGCAGCGATGAGATTGCTGGTGTTCAACGGCTTACTTACTTTAAACAAACTCCGTGGACAGCTTCGCTTTCCACTTGAATTGACGTTGGAGTGACGAAGGAATCCTCGACTACGAGACTCAGCAACGACGATGACATTATAACAATAACGATTACAAAAAAAAACGAATAAGTGTTTCATATGTTATATTACAAAAAAACAGAATAAATAAACAATAACAAGTAAATAAGTATACATATATGGTACCCTTTCACAACAATTCATCTATGTATTGTACAATATATGTCACTAACAAGATACAAAGTCGTCCGGACAAGATACTAAGTCACCAAACCGGACGTCACTCTTGACATCAATATGAAAGGGAATCACAGACGCGAATAAACAAAAATCAAATGGCCCCACAACACTCCAGGTCTCAAGAAAATACAGACACAAATGACCAATCATTAAAAATAAAATATAAAATACGGAATCAAATATCTCTTGGATCACAAAACTTTAATAACAGAGTATCATTCGCATAAATATATGTTATGACTCAAAACTCTCCATACAAATAAAATCACTCGTATAATTAGTACAAAGAATAAATATCAGCGGCTCTTATACCGACCCTTGTGGTACACCATACTTTACATTATTCTGAGAAGATTCTTCCTGATTAACAATAATGCGTTGCCTTCTTTTTGACAAATAAGATTAAACCCAGAAATGTTAACTGCATTTATGATACTCTGCTTTTTATATTCATTATCCACGTCTACATTTTACTTCCATAAATTTTTGTTAACCCTTATACGCTATTGCAAATCATGAATTAAGCAAATCAATTAAATATTATTCAGAAAATAATATATCCATTCGAATTAACGACTCTCTCCCCCGGCACGGTCACAAATAATCGATCCACGCCTCCCTCACAATAGGCAAGAGACCTCTTCATGATGGACACAAGTGGTCCACTTAAGATTAGCTCTGGTCAAAGCCGAGCATAATACTTGGTTTTGAGCATTGTTGTCTACCTAATAATTGAGTCTTGCTTAACACAGCCCGATATAATGGTCCATAGAGCGGACGTACTCTCAGCCGAGTACACTCAAAGGAATAATCGAAACTTGGTTTTTGCTCGATGTTTTCACCAAGACTATTTTATAAACATTAATACACTCTATCACACTGTTTCCTTGATGGAGTAAACAGAAAAGACAGAGCGTCAGAATTTCTTATCTTGACACACATATTTCGCTTCTTTCTTCCTTACGTCTTCATTCAACTCCTATGATTTAAATATTTTTTTGGTTTTACTTCTTTCGAAATGTCATTCACTTGATCCAATCGTACTCTTCTTAGTCTTCCTGTGCCAGGACTCCTACTATATAACCTCCGTGGCTTAGTTAGTAAGAAGCCTGTCTCCCGATCCGGAAGTTACGGACTCAAATACCACTGTAACCCGATTTTTGTTTAAAGGATTCTTGTCTGGTTATCACTATAGGCTTCTTTAACATATTTCTAGTCCGTTTGAAAGAGATTGCCACATGACAATAAACCTGTCAGGTTGTATATATTACAAAGAAAGTCTAATACAATACAAAGTTTGTACTGTATATGTGTTTTGTTAGTCTTTCTTCATTCATGCTTTCCGCGTGCCAAAACCATATCAGAGTGTTCCTCATCTTACGTAACACATCAGCCCTAAGTATATTAATCTTTAATCACTTCATTCCGTATTCCGTCCTACATTTTCACCCCTTATTTTCCTCTAAGTGCACGCATTTCTACAACATTTTTCAGCTCTTTTCAGTACTCTTCCACGACCACGACATGTAAATAAATAAAAGTTTTTTTACTCACCTATTGACACTACATTATCTCGAGAACTTGACATTTGTCATCGACTCGAATCAAATAGAATCCTTTATGTTAAATAATTAATGTAGTATTTTTGATTTTTACATAGGTCTGTAAATATGAAACCGTTATTTTTTTATAGAAAATACACATTTATTGTATGTAAATGGTAAAAAATATTTTATTTAAAGTATTGCCCATCCCTAGCTACACATTTTTCCCACCTCTCTGGCTGCCATGCCAAAAAACTGTTGCTCTTTTGAAGCAAATCAATCATCGAGCCATTTTCATACATTATCATAAGAAGTGAAGCGCTGCTCAGCAAGTGCGTGTCCCATCGATTATAATAAGTAATAATCGAATGGAGACAAGTCTGGTGAGTAAACCGTATACGAAAGTATTTGCCAACTAAACGAAACCACTCAAAGCACTGTAATTTACCAAGAACATGCTCACCGTAAGCTTCGATAAGCATTCGATGCGATTCTGCAGCAGTTTTTTTCAAATCGTAACAGAAAATAAATGCTGTCTGCAAATCGTAGTTTTCAGGCACAAAAACAGACATGTTCAACGCTATGAAAACGTATGTAGTTGTATTAAACTTGTATTGTTGTGAGTTAAAAGCTCTTTGACAAATGTAAACACAAGAAAAGGCGCCAATGACGCGGTTTGACAGTCATTACATGGACAACTAGAACCATTTATGAGTAAATTCCGGTTTCATATTTACAGACCTGATAAGTGGTTGTCAATTTTCGTTTGACAATGTTTTAGCTCAAAAAGATTAACGACAGTGAGTAGACATAGGCAAATCCAATATTTGTTTCTGAACGGCTACATTATAGGTAATAACCACAAATTATCATAACAAACTTCAATCTCTTAAATTTGTTTTTATTAGGTGTTAACATAAGTTGTGTCCGTTTTTTTCTAAATTTAAAAATGAGCACCAAAAGTAAAACAAAATGGTAAAGGCTATACGCCATTCGAAAGAAAATTTTTTGCTCTACAAGATATTGTGTTTGCTTTTACGTTACATATATTATTTTATTTAGTTACAAGCCTTCAAAATGGAATGTCAAGTAGACGAAAGTGAGCATTTTCGACACCTCCTTCTGTTCGCATTCAATCGAGGGAATAAAACACAAGTGTACCACCAAAATTAAACCGTATGCAACAATGCAAGGGTTTTTAAAGACTACTATTTTTTTATTTAAATTAATCGTTATCATTTAAGTATTAAAATTCACTTTGTTTATCATTTTGAGTTTAATGAATTGGATTTTTTTTAAATCCAAGGGGAATTAGACTGATGGCAACAACATCAAGGAGCTGCCAACGCACACATTGCACATATGGATGCGGCGCCCCTATCTCCATGTGATAATATCTTTCAGCCAACCAGAAACATGTTAAACTCGTATATTTTTTTTCTTCTTTCTTTTCTCTCTTTTCGCTTGTGGTGAATCGGGGATTGTGCGTGCGTTATCTTCTCATTCATTCTTATATTACTGCTTAACTATTTCAATGTATTGTGTCGAGGTTTTTTTTATGTGTGAACAACATTTTCCATTTGTCATTTTACTTTTATAAAATTTGGACTCCTTTGAGGCTTTTTTTTTTTTCGTTCTTGCTGACAGTTAACCAGAGGTGGTATACGTGGGTTTTACTTTTTATTTTGTTTTCTGCCATACGTTTTTTTTATCTAGATATGGGGGATGTGAGCTGGAAGCCCCCCGATAGTATTACGGTCGGGCTCGCCCTACATTGGTGGGATGTACCTCGGCCGGGGGAATGTTTGTAGGATGAACCCGGATATTTTAATGTCTTCTCTCTTGAACGTATTTTTTTTATCATCTATTTATTTTCTGTGTTTTTTTTTATCTTCTTATTCTACATGTTCAAGGGCGTAGGCTGAAAAACATCTGGTGTCCCCGTGGCTGGGCTCGCCCTATATTGGCGGGGTGTATCTTGGCCGGGGGAATGTTATTATATGAGCCCAGACCTTTTGATAGCTTCTGTTTTTAATGTATTCTCTGCAATTTATGTGTTCTTGAAATATATCTAAATGTATTATGTTCATGCTACGTTGCTATCAATAAACCTGTCTTTATTTATTTATGTATCTTAGTGAAAACGAGACATGAACATTTCAATTATTTTAAATTTAGTTTTTTAGCCACCCCCGTATTGAAATGCAGATGTCTTACCAACTATGTCATGAAGATGTCTACTGTGTGAGGATCGTATAAAAAAGATTTATCAACTTTCAAATATTAAACATTTAATCCTTTACTGAACAAAAGATCACAAAAAATAACATATAAATGTCTTACATTAGCACTGAACCGCTGATTGATAATCACAAATAAACCTCTTGTCGTCAAAGTACAGACCTTGAGGGCATGTAAACTTGTAAGGGATGTAAACTCCGTTCGTAAGAATACAATTGTAGAACACTCGGCAGTCGTTCTTATCCCTGACGTACCCTTCACGGATGCAGGGATTTGATGAGGGTGCTGCTGTAGTTGTAGAAGGAGTTTTAGTAGTTGTAGATACAGTCGTAATAGGAGTCTTGCTGGTAGTAGATACAGAGCTAGTAGAAGTCTTCGTGGTAGTAGTTACAGAGGTAGTCGAAGTCTTGGTAGTGGTAGGTGTTGTTGGAGCGGCTGTAGTTGTTGAGACATCAGACTAAAATTGTGTAAAAACGATTTTTAGATAATACGAGCATTTTATAAGCGTGATATATATATATATATATATATATATATATATATATATATATATATATATATATATATATATATATATATATATATATATATATATATATATATATATATATATATATATATATATATATATATATATATATATATATATATATATATATATATATATATATATATATATATATATATATATATATATATATATATATATATATATATATATATATATATATATATATATATATATATATATATATATATATATATATATATATATATATATATATATATATATATATATATATATCTTTATCTTTATCTGCCCTTTTTCTACCCATTGCTGAGTGAGGGCACCCCTATGACTTGAATTTTGGGCTTCACATCTGTTCACCGGTTGTCTTAGTGAAACCCGCCAGGTTTTGTCATATTAGGGTAGTGGCTACCTCCGTTTTCTGTCCGCCGTACAGCTTTGGAGGACACCTAGTGATTTTGTCTCAGCATGAAATGCTTCGATTTTAACCATATTGGTACACTTGGTGTGGTATTAAAATGCTGGAAAGAAAGAATTATTAGTACATGCATTAGTAGCCTCAGTAGTTGAGAGCATAGATATTATTTTAAAGTAGTAATTTATTTTCGAATGAATTAGCATAAAAGTTTGTGAATATGTCGGGTTCAGGTTTAGATTTACTTGTTGGTCGTTTTGTTTGGTTTAAATCATTATTGTTCTTCTGTGTCTTGGTTTGATCGCTGCTGGGTAAAGGCGCTTTTCAAAGATTTCCATATCTTGCGGTCTCTCGCCTCTCTTTGCCAGGTCACGCCTGCGAATTTTACGAAGGGTCTGTCCCATCTGTTTTGAGGTCTTCTCCTCGGTCTGATTGTTTCTCGTGGTATCCAATCTGTGCTCTTTTTAGTCCATCTATTGTCTTCCCTTCTCACCACGTGTCCTGCCCATTCCCATTGACTTTTGAGTATTCTTTCCATTATGTCTGTGACCTTCGTTTGGCTTCTTATCCACGTAATTGTCTTTCTATCTCTTTTTGTTATCCCCAGCATACTTCTTTCCATGCTTCTTTGTGTAGTGACGAGGCGCTGTATTATTTTTGAGTTAAGGGTCCACGTTTCACAGCCGTATGTGAGTACCGGGAGGATGCATTGATCGAAGACTTTGCTTTTTAGACATAACGGGAGATTTTCCCTGAAAACTCTACTGTTCCTTCCAAATGCGCTCCAGCCCATTTTTATTCTTCTGTTAATTTCATTGATCATATTCCCGTCTGCTGATATTTGTTGTCCTAAATATATATAGTGGGGGACTTCTTCTAAGGCTATGTCGCCAATCTTAATTTGTCTCGTTGATGCACGTGTATATTGGTTGAACATTACTTTGGTTTTAGCGAGGTTCATTTTTAAGCCCACTCGATTGCTGGCTAAGTTAAGCTCTTGAATCATTTTCTCCAGTTCTTCTCTTGTTTCGCTTAGTAGTGTGATATCATCTGCGAATCTCAGGTTAGAGAGATATTCGCCATCGATCTTTATGCCCATACCTTCCCAGTTTAAGGTTTTAAATATTTCTTCTAGTATAGCTGTAAAGAGTTTGGGTGACATCGCGTCTCCTTGTCTTACTCCCTTTGTAATTGTTATTTCCTCTGTTTTTTCTGGAAGATGCACCACTGCTTTTGCTTCTAGGTAGATATTTTGTATTATTCTTATATAAGCCGGTTGTATTCCTTGTTTCCTGAGTGCTTCAAATATGTATTCGTGTTTTACAGAGTCGAATGCTTTTTCAAAGTCTATGAAGCACATGCTTAGGGGTCTTCGATATTCATTCGATGTTGCTATTACTTGCCTCATTGTGTGTATATGGTCCATTGTACTATATCCACTTCTAAATCCAGCTTGTTCTCTTGGTTGCATATCGTCTAGCTGTTTTTGTATTCTAGTTGTTATTATTTTTGTAAATACTTTGTAAATGATTGGCATGAGACTGATGGGTCTATAGTTCTTTAAGTCGCTTTTGTCCCCTTTCTTATGAAGAAGAATCACTTTTGCTGTATTCCATTTTGTGGGAATTTTCCCGTTGTTAATGCAATGTGTCATTATTTTTGCTAAGATGGGATATATTTCATCTCCTGCTGCCTTAAGAATTTCTATTGTTATGCCGTCATCTCCTGCCGATTTTCCGTTTTTCATACTATTTATGGTTTTTTCAACTTCTCTAATAAGAACTTCAGGAACCTGTTCATTTGTTTGGTTGTTCGGTCTATCTCTCGTGTTTCCAATGTCTTGAAATAGTTCTGAGTAGAATTCGTGGACTCGCCTTATGATTTCTTCCCGATTTTCGGTTTTGCTGTTATCCTTTTTGAGCAGGGCCGTTATTTGTTTGTTTCCGTCACTTAGCATTTGGGAGGTTCTTTTGTAGCTACGGTTCTGCTCTATTGTCTTTTGTATTAGGTTTAAGTTGTATTTCCTTATATCTTCTTTTACCTTTTTTCTTACGGTTTTGCATAGTTCGGTATATTCGATTGATTGTCGTATACTATCGTCTTTTTTGAAGTCCCTTCTTTTTGTCATGAGTTGTTTTGTGTCGTCTGAAATTTTTGAGTCTCTGGGTTTTTGGGGTTTCCCCCCCACATTTAATGCGATTTCTTTTATTTCATCCATTATAGTTTCACTCCATAATTCTATATTTTCTCGGTTTCCTTCTCTCGTATGAGCTTGGAGTTTGCATTTTGTTTGGTAACGGAACTCTTCTCTTTTATTTGAGAGCAGTGCTTCTATATTTATTCTTGTCTTTTGGCTCTTGATAAGTTTATATTTCTCCATTCTTGTGTTTATTTATCATTTTTGTGTTTGTGTTTATATATATATATATATATATATATATATATATATATATATATATAATATATATATATATATATATATATTATATATATATATATATATATATATATATATATATATATATATATATATATATATTATATATATATATATATATATATATATATATATACATATATATATATATATATATATATATATATATATATATATATATATATATATATATATATATATATATATATATATATATATATATATATATATATATATATATATATATATATATATATATATATATATATATATATATATATATATATATATATATATATATATATATATATATATATATATATATATATATATATATATATATATATATATATATATATATATATATATATATATATATATATATATATATAATATATATATATATATATATATATATATATATATATATATATATATATATATATATATATATATATATATATATATATATATATATATATATATATATATATATATATATATATATATATATATATATATATATATATATATATATATATATATATATATATATATATATATATATATATATATATATATATATATATATATATATATATATATATATATATATATATATATATATATATATATATATATATATATATATATATATATATATATATATATATATATATATATATATATATATATATATATATATATATATATATATATATATATATATATATATATATATATATATATATATATATATATATATATATATATATATATATATATATATATATATATATATATATATATATATATATATATATATATATATATATATATATATATATATATATATATATATATATATATATAGATATATATATATATATATATATATATATATATATATATATATATATATATATATATATATATATATATATATATATATATATATATATATATATATATATATATATATATATAATATATATATATATATATATATATATATATATATATATATATATACATATATATATATATATATATATATATATATATATATATATATATATATATATATATATATATATATATATATATATATATATATATATATATATATATATATATATATATATATTATATATAT